>SKCR01034793.1:0-157343 GCA_019454045.1 Zanthoxylum bungeanum | reverse complement strand
ATTCATATAGAGTGATTCAAGACTTTTTTTCATTATCTAACAATTTTCCATCATTGTAATTGAAAGTACTTTTTAGAAAGACTAGTGAAAATCAAAGCCCTATTTACTGTTTACATATTGATTTTTTTTTTAAAAAATAATAATAATAAAAATTTGAAGAAGTAAAATTACAAGAATTTGTAAAGGGAAAATATAATCATTTTGATGGTAATTTGTAAAAAATGAAAAAAAAATGAGGCTTTTATTAAAAAAACATATTTAGAGTAAAAGCTTTTCTATTTAATTCAAGTCAAATTTAAAAATTTACATTTAATTATATGAATATAAAATTATTAAAATGGACAGGATATTAAAAAAAAAAAAAGCATTTTTTCCCTATGACGCGTGGGTGTGTGTTTAAAAATAAATTTTTTTTTTTTTTTACTTTTTATTTAAAACTTAAATATTTATCAAAATATAAAGTGTTTCTTAAAAAATACATATTATCGATATTCAAATCATAAGTTTTAAAAGAAGACTTATTGTAGATACGTTCGGACAAAAAAATGGATAAAAATGACATTTACATTTATAAAAGAATAATAATTTCAAATTAGTAATTTCCAAACAGTTATATCTCTTTCATCCGAACTCTAAATTATAATTTGTAAAAAATATTCATACACTTAATTAAGTAAGGTTACACATATATATTTATAATTTTCATCATCAAAACTTTCTCAAATTCAGACTTACGTAGGGTTAAATTAGCAACAAAACTTTTGTGTCGCACATACTTTACATTAACCATTATGGTCACATTTTTTTGCTACAGTCACATTGGTGATTGAAAGTTGCGTTATTTGTGTCATAGTCATATTAGTTACCTCGATCACATTATTGATCCCTGAGTCACATTGAGTACAGTCATAATAACATTTTACTTAAGTTACAAAGAACTCAGTCATAATCATATTTTTACCCATAGTCACAATGTAACTATCAGTTGGGTGACTGTCAAATTATATATCGGTGTGTATCAGTCACATTGTCAACTGTCAATTATATTAATTATCCCAATCACATTACAAACTCTTAGTCACATTACTAATCTTTAATCACATTGAGCACAAACATTTGCAACCTCAGTCGCATTATGACTATATTGTTTTTACTTACAGTAACAAAATACTTGTTAATTAAGTGTGTAGCTGAGTGTGTATTTTTTTAACCACAATCACAATATAACTATAAGTGATTTCATCTGCACACTAAAAAATCAAAGAATAATTAATATTTAGTATGTATCTAAAATAAAATAAACACTTTCGAAACCCAGTGTCCAAACATGCGATAAAGAGAATGTATTTGGGCTTACCTATCCTGTTATTTTTTGAAGCAAAGCAAAAAAATAATAATTTAATATTCACTCGAACATTAATTTTATTTATTTTTTGTTTTATAAGGGTAGAAAGGAAAAAAGATTAGATCAAATCTCGTATTAATCAAAAAAATGACTAAAGAGGAATAAAAAGGAACTAAAAGATAATAAAACTTAAAATCTTACCATTAAAGAGGAAACAAATTAAGAGATAGGTTTTTCTTATTATTATGAGAAATATGATTTTTTTAATAATTGTTTTTTTTTTTTTTTTTTTTTACTTTTCAAAAAAAATAAATAATTGTTTTTTTAAAAAAACAAAACGGTGTCATTTTTATAATAATTTTATCCCGATTTAGTCTTTAGAGATGACAGCCGATAGAACATTCTCATTTTTTGAAATTTTCACAACTGAAACCTTAATCTATCCATATTCACTAAAATTTTTGGGATCGGTATCTATATCCGTATATCAATGAGAGTATCCAGAATGTCCTGAAAATTCAAAAAATGGATATTGAACGAATAAACGAATTCTAACGAAAATGGATATCAAACTTATGATTTGAATATATCTGTAATCTAAATATATTGAACGAATAACGAGATAGTATATTATGTTTTGGGTGTATATGTCATCTCTCTCACAGCAGCTGGGTCCCACACAGTTGTGAGACCCAGCTATTATGAGAGAGATGTCATATACACCCGAAACATAATATAATTTTTCACGAATAACGGATAATGAATATTAGATATCTATTGCGGTGCGAATACTTGATTTCTTATCAGCAACATAGACAAATATTAACAAATATCTAAAATATCCCCCAAAATCGCGATTCTATTAGTCTTCATGAAACAAATCTTCAATGTGTATATTCCACGTGGCATGTCGTTCTGTCGTAGATTGACTCCGGTGGGACCCACATGACGTGAACTTGGGCCTTGACGTCTCGTCAAAATTGAGTTGTGACAAACTCATTCTTTTGAAAAGTTGGTATAAAAAAAGCAGAAAACAGTCAGAACGCGCGCTTCCACAGTGAGCTGAGCACAAAGCGATGGAGAAAAACGACGAAACGACGTCGTTATCCTTGGTGCAAAACGCAGCGCAGCGAGGCGCCGGTGGAAAGTTAAGGAAATCTTCGTCAAGGAAACAACAGACGCTCTATGCGCGGCCGCAGCAACAAAGTCGGTGGCTGTCGAAGCTAGTCAATCCGGCTTACCGGCTCATATCCGGCGGCGCTACGCGATTCTTGCCCTCGCTCTTCTCTAGTTATAAATCTCCTCAGCAGTCCCTTCCTGCTTCTAGCGATCAACAAGAAGACGAAGATCGTGGTTTGTTGAAGTCGCTCTCTAGAACTCCTTGTTTGTGTTCACTATTAAATGTGTTTCATTAGGGTTTTTTTTAGGGGGATTAACATTGGTTTCAATCAATCAATATTAATAAAAGGCCGTTCTTTTATTCACATTGATTATCTTTCTTTAGTCAATTCGAGCTAATTGCTTTTGATAATTTGATATATAGGAAGAATCTGTATGTGGAATAATTAATTGATTTATAGTTGTTTTGGAACAGAAATATTGAGCACAGAGGAGGAGGAATGTGCTGAAGCCAATGCAGGTTTGAATGTATGGTTATTTTGACAATTCTTGTTGTTTTTGTGCTATTAAAATGTCTTTTGAGGAGCCAAGACAACTTTGTTTACAATTTACATTCACACTCAGAATTCCTCCTTGCATTTTGAATTCGTTAATTAGGTTTTAATTTGTTTTGGTGTTTCCGTTGTACTTTACATGCTCTTTTGTGATAAACTATATATTTTAAAAAAATAATAATATTTGGATTACAGTGATCTGGTCGTTTTATGCCTTATTCTCACCATGGAAGAGTTGACAATAGTTATCATTTTTTTGGGGTTTTTGTTTTTCAATGTTGTAACTTGATTGAATTGCAAAGTTTTCATTCGCTTATCTTTTACTTGTTATGTAGAAGGACAAAAGTTTGTGTGATGCTTCTCTCAATTATTGTAAAGACAAAAGTCTTTGTGATGCTTCTCTCAATTATTGTAAATACAAATAAATAATTATTTGATAACGCATTAGATTAAATTTATGCCCTTTTCTTTCTTTACCTGGATAAGATAATGTATTTTCCTTACTTTTACTGTGTGATTGAATACTTGCAGCATGGGAAATCCAGATCAACTGATGTGGCAGGTCCTAGCAGCATAGCTGATAAATCAAATAATGGTTCTGACTTTGATGGATGCAAACAAGACAAGAGAGGGGACACAACTGATAATGACAGGCTTTCTGAAATTGAGCAGCTATTAAAGGGAAAAAGCTTCTCTAGGTATATGGTTGTTGATTACATTGTCTATTTTCCTTTTGCTAGAAAATTGCAATTGCTCTATTTGCCTGTGGTATCATCAGAGGCAGCTTTAAACCTAGACGATCTAGGCGGTCTCCTAGAGCCCCATATTTTAGTAAGATTCTATTTTTAGGCATCTCCCTAATAATATTTTAATAAATAATGATCCTAAATTTTAATTTTTTAAGTTATATATTGTATTGTAGGAATGCCATAATTTCATTTAGAATTGAAAAACATATCAACTAGAAAATATATATTTGAATGTAATGAGGCCTCATAAAAAATTTCGCTAAGGTCCCAAATATTCTTGAGCCGCCCATAGGTATCATTATTCATTGATAATGGCTTAGACTATTGATGCAAGACAGGCTTTGAAAATTATGGATTTTAAAAATTTAAATGGCTAAAATTAAATTTTGGATTCAAGATTTATTTGTTTGACAGTGAAGCAGGAGAAATTGTGAAGTAAATAGTTTTCAGGATATTGATATGAATAGTGTCTTATACACAGCAAATTGAACTATGGAGTATTTAGTTGTTAAGTTTAGAAGCTTCCAGTGTTTAAAAAATCGAATTGAGGCGGCGCCTCGAGGCGTGCCTCAGCCTCCTCGCAGTGGTTGGCGCCTCAAGGCATGCCGCCTCGCATGGTTTTGTGAATCGGGATGCCTCTACCGCCTCACGTCGCTAGGCGTTGCAACACGATCGCCTTGATCCGACCCGAAAAGACAAACTCAATATATATATATATATATATATATATATATATATATTGGGGTGTTGAAGTCGAGACTTTCACTTCCAACTTCAACTCCCATTGAAGCAAATCTCCCTATGGATTTTATTATTACATTCCAGTTGCATTTTTTATATTGTTTATTTTGATTTGATGTCATCAAAAGTCATATCTTTTAGCCACAAAAAGTCTTGTCTTTTAACATCAAAAGACATCAAAATTCAATTATGCATTGTGGGATTTCAATTTAATTTTCGTTTCTCTTTCGAGGGCGCTGCCCTCGAGCCCCTACAGGGGATGCTAGACCCGGCCACGGTTCCGGTTCCAGAACCGGATCGGAACCGCTGGAACCTTACGGTTCCAGCGGTTCCAACAAGAACCTTACTTTCCCCAACGGCTAGTAGCCGTTGGGGAGGGTTGGCTCCCTGCCCTGATACAAAAAAAAAAGCCGTTAAGGCTAAAAAAAAAATTAGTAAATTCATAATATATCCCTAATGTTGGAATTAGTTAGGTGTTGGAATTAGTTATGTAGTGTGTAGTTGGTAGTTGTGGTGTTTTGTATTTAATATGGTAGTTAATATGGTAGTTGTGTATTTAATATGGTAGTTGTATAATGCCTATATAAAGGCCTCCCATTGTAAGTTCTAAATCAAGCAAATGTTTATAGACATTTTCTTCACATGGTATCAGTAGGTTGATCTTAGGGTCTTCTTTTCTTTTTCCGGTGATACCACCGCCACTGCCATCACCGACGTTACTGTTCCGGTGCGCGTCCGACGACACCTCCGGCATCCTCCATCTCCTTGTCAGCCGCTGGTCTCACTTCCGTCGTCGGTTTCCTTCTTTGGCGTGTCTATCTCACTTTTTTTTCCTCAACATACCCTCGGAACCCTAATTTTACCCACCACCACTTCCGCACTTTTTTTTTAAAAAACAACCACCACCACTACCCTCAGAGGTCACCGATCTACCTTCGCCGAGCGCCCATCTACTCAGTTTTTTTTTTCCGCGATATTATTTATGGATCGCCCGTCAGAAGACGACACTCACCCCCGAGCTCCGATTTTGCCTAAATCAGGTTCCTTCATCCCAACTCTTTTTGGTTCTCCTGTTATTACAACTGATAAGTTACTTGGTTCTATAAATTATGTTTCTTGGTCGGCTTCAGTTGAATTATGGTTTATGGGGCAAGGGTGTGAAGATCATTTAACCTCCAGTGAGGATTCTATACCTGAGGCCGAGCGCCGATCTTGGAGGAAGCTTGATGCTCAATTATGTAATCTCTTATGTCAGTCTATTGATTCTAAACTTCTTGTCATGTTTCGACCCTATAAGACTTGCCACAAGTTATGGAGTAAGGCTACCACTTTGTATACTAATGATATACAGAGATTTTATAATGTTGTGTCCAATATGTTTCACTTAAATCAGCGTGATCTGGATATGTCTGAGTATATTGGTCGGATTGAATCATTGCGAGAGGAGTTCAATTCTATCTTGCCAATTGCCACTACAATTGCTGAACAGGAACGCCAGCGAGAACAGTTCTTTATGGTGTTAACTTTGATTGGGCTCCGATCTGAGCTTCAGCCCGTTCGTGATCAGATTTTGGCCAGTACTACTATCCCCTCTCTGGAAAATATTTTTGCTCGACTTCTCCGAGTCTCCTCCACTTCCGTCATTGACTCTGAGTCCCACTCCGCAGAGCCTTCTATCTTTGCAGCACAGGGCAGTTCCACGGGCAATCGTGGATCCCATATTCATCGAGGAGTGCGTCCCAAATGTAGTTACTGTCAAAATGTTGGTCACACCCGAGAGCGTTGCTATCAGCTTCATGGCAAACCCCCCCGTCCCTCTACTGCCAAGGTTGCTCAAGTTGACAGCAGTGCCTCTCCTATTTCTTCCGAGTACTCATCTCAACAGGTTACCTTATCTGGCCCGGATTATGCTGCTTTCCTTCAGTATCAGGCCTCTCAGCAACCATCCTCTGCTTCTGTTGCCCACACTGGTAATTCCGTGGCCTTCCTCACTCAGTCCTCTCCTCTCGGCCCCTGGGTTATTGATTCTGGAGCCTCCGATCATATTTCTGGTAATCCACACCTTTTCTCATCTTTAACCGGTTCAGATTCTCTCCCTATGGTTACCCTTGCTAATGGCTCTAAAACCGTTGCTAAGGGTATCGGGCGAGCTTCTCCTGTTCCTTCCTTACCATTGACCTCTGTTCTTTATGTACCTGGTTGTCCTTTTAATCTTATTTCCGTTAGTAAACTTACTCATGATCTTAACTGCTCTGTCACTTTTCTTAATAATTCCGTTGTCGTGCAGGACCAGAGTACGGGACGGATGATTGGTACAGGATGTGAGTCACAAGGCCTCTATCACCTTTCAAAGTCACTGCCTTCCGTTGCTTGCACTTCTTCTGATTCTGCCCAAGTCATTCATTGTCGGTTGGGTCACCCCAGTCTGTCCAAGCTCCAGAAGCTAGCTTCGCATCTTTCTGCTTTATCTTCCTTTAATTGTGAGTCGTGTCAACTTGGTAAACAAACCCGTACTAAGTTTCCCAAGCGTATCAATAATCGGGCTGCGTCCCTATTGACTTAGTTCATTCTGATGTTTGGGGTCCCTGTCGTGTCAACTCTGTTTTGAGATTTCGCTATTTTGTTACATTTATTGATGACCATTCTCGAAACACTTGGCTCTTCTTACTTAAAGATCGTTCTGAGTTATTTTCGACCTTTAAAGCCTTTTGTGCTGAGATTCAAACTCAATTCGGTGTTCCTATACGCATATTACGCAGTGATAATGCTCGTGAATATTTTTCTACCCCGTTCAAAAACTTCATGTCCTCCCTCGGTATTCTTCATGAGTCCTCTTGTGCTCACACACCCCAACAAAATGGTGTCGCTGAACGTAAAAACAGACATCTCATTGACACGGCTCGTACCCTTCTACTCCACAATCATCTACCCTTTCGTTTCTGGGGGGATGCTGTTCTCACAGCTTGCTATTTAATTAATCGTATGCCTTCCTCTGTTTTACAAAATCAACTTCCCCACTCCATTCTATTTCCCACTCAACCTCTCCATCATTTACCCCTTCGCATATTCGGTTGTGTTTGCTTTTTCCATAACCTGACACCAGGCCGGGATAAATTGGGTGTTAAGTCCATCAAATGTATCTTCTTGGGTTACTCTCGACTTCAAAAAGGGTATCGTTGTTATTCCCCCATTATTGACCGTTACATCATTTCTGCTGACGTTACCTTCTTTGAGTCATCCCCATTTTTCTCTCCAGATACACCTCCCATTACACTCCATTTAGAGGTTCTTCACGTTCCATTCTATAGTCCTCCATCAGAGGTTGTCCCATTACCTCGTCCTCTTCAGGTCTACCAACGTCGTCCTCGCCCCCCACCTCTCCAGGCTGACTCACACCCTGCTCCAGCTCCTACCCCTACTGTGGATCTGCCTGCCCTACATGGTCCTATTGCCACTAGCAAAGGTATTCGTTCCACTCGCAATCCTCATCCTATATACACATTTATGAGTTATCATCGTTTATCTGCTCCATATTATGCTTTTGTTTCCACCTTGTCTTCTGTTTCTATTCCTAAAAAGCTCAGTGAGGCATTATCCCACCCCGGGTGGAAGCAGGGAATGATTGATGAAATGGACGCCCTACACTCTAGTGGCACATGGGATTTGGTTCCATTACCGTCCGTCAAATCTGTAGTTGGCTGTCGGTGGGTTTATACAGTGAAGGTTGGTCCTGATGGGAACATTGATCGTCTTAAGGCTCGTCTGGTTGCCAAGGGCTATACACAGATATTTGGTCTGGACTATGGTGACACTTTTTCTCCTGTGGCCAAAATTGCCTCTGTCCGATTGTTTCTCTCCATTGCGGCTATGCGTCATTGGCCCCTTTATCAGTTAGACATCAAGAATGCCTTTCTCCATGGTGATCTTCAGGAGGAAGTCTATATGGAGCAACCACCTGGTTTTGTTGCTCAGGGGGAGTATGGTTTGGTATGTCGGCTTCGCCGTTCTCTTTATGGTTTAAAACAGTCTCCTCGTGCTTGGTTTGGGAGGTTCAGTGCTGTAATTACAGATTTTGGTATGACTCGTAGTGAAGTTGATCACTCTGTTTTCTACCGCCATTCCAATGGCAAATGTATCTACTTAGTAGTTTATGTGGATGATATCGTCATCACTGGAAGTGATCAAGAGGGTATTCGGGAGCTAAAAACACACCTATTTAATCATTTTCAGACTAAGGATTTGGGACGACTCAAGTACTTTCTTGGCATAGAAGTGGCACAATCTAACTCTGGGGTAGCTATTTCCCAGAGGAAATATGCATTGGATATTCTTCAGGAGACTGGTATGTTAGACTGCAGACCAGTGGACACACCTATGGATCCCAATATTAAACTCCTACCAAAAGAGGGGGAGCCGTTGGAGAATCCCGAAGAGTATAGGAAGCTAATCGGAGAACCACTGGATGATCCTGGACAATACAGGAGATTAGTTGGGAAGCTAAACTACCTTACCATCACACGACCGAATATTTCTTTTGCTGTAAGTGTGGTTAGTCAGTTTCTACAAACCCCTTGCCAAAGTCATTGGGATGCTGTTATACGCATTCTTAGATATGTTAAAAGAGCACCAGGCCAAGGTCTACTATATGAAGACAAGGGACATACTCAGGTTATTGGTTATTCTGATGCAGATTGGGCGGGTTCTCCGTCCGATAGACGCTCTACTACATGTTATTGTGTTTTGATTGGAGGTAATCTCATATCCTGGAAGAGTAAGAAGCAAGTTGTTGTTGCCAGGTTTAGTGCAGAGGCAGAATATAGAGCTATGGCCTTAGCAACATGTGAGCTGATATGGTTGAAACAGTTACTGCAAGAATTAAAGTTTGGAGGAGGAGCACAAATGAAACTAATCTGTGACAACCAGGCAGCATTACATATCGCCTCCAATCCTGTGTTTCACGAGAGGACCAAACATATAGAAGTGGATTGTCACTTTATCAGAGAGAAAATTTTGTCAGAATATATTGCTACTAGCTTTGTCAACTCAGACGGTCAATTAGCAGATGTCCTTACTAAGTCTCTTCGCGGTCCTCGTATTGATTTCATCTGTAACAAGCTTGGTGCATATGACATGTATGCTCCAGCTTGAGGGGGAGTGTTGGAATTAGTTAGGTGTTGGAATTAGTTATGTAGTGTGTAGTTGGTAGTTGTGGTGTTTTGTATTTAATATGGTAGTTAATATGGTAGTTGTGTATTTAATATGGTAGTTGTATAATGCCTATATAAATGCCTCCCATTGTAAGTTCTAAATCAAGCAAATGTTTATAGACATTTTCTTCACACCTAATAACGGTAATAAAACGGTTATATTTAGGGGCATTTTTGGTATCAAAAAAATTCTAAAACTCTATAAATAAGATTCATTTTTCATTATTTCAACATACCAATTTCTCAACTCTCTCAATTTTTACAATTCTCTTATTCTCAATCTCAATAAGTTATTATCATTCTCAATTTTCTTATTCTTCTTATTTCTTTAAAAAAAATGGAAAGCTCATCTGAGAACATAATGTCAAATATGTCAACCCAAGAGAGCGGCCCTAGTGTCGGTGCACAATCACGGAGAAGAGAAGTTAAGGCTCGTTCCTCAGATGTTTTCAAAATTCATTTTCATTTAGACCGCCAAGACGATGATACTGCAAGAGCAATTTGCAACCATTGTGGGGTTTCCTACAAATTTTCTGGTGGATACGACAATATGATCAAGCACCTGGAAAGACATCATGCGGTTGAACTTGGAATTGATACGACGCAAACTCAAATGGCCAGGTACGCATCATCTAGTTGAGTTACGAGTACTGTAGATTTATTTAAATATTCTGATGCAAAAAATAGAAAAGAATTTGCGAAATTAACTTGTATTGGTGAAAAATTCATTTTACTAAATTGTAATGATGAAGGGTCAACTGATAATGATGATTGATAATTACAAAATTGTAAATTTACAAGGAGAAATATCTTAAAATTGTAATGAAACTACGTGAGCTTTGATTCCTCTCACCCCTGGAGGATACGTAGGCAACTTAAATTTTTTAAAATTTAAGTTCAAGCTCTTCAATTTAATAATTTTATTTATTGATTAAATTAATGTAATTTATTTTAATTTATTTTCGAAATTAAAAAAAAAAAAGAGGTTCGAACCGAACCGGTTGGTTCCGGTTCCACTTAAGTGTGGAACCAGAAATCAGCCGGTTCGGTTCAGTTCGGTTCCAAACCGGAACCGAACCGCCGGCCAGGTCTAGGGGGTGCTGCCCCCCAGCCCCATCGCGACCTGTCCGGGTTTATGTTATAATATAAAAGACAGGTTGATCCCCGATGCGTTAGCGTAAGATAATAATCGAAGCAAAATGAATTTATGATATTCATCTTTTATAACATCCTACATTGATAAATTAACCATTCTATGTTGAATATATGTCCAAATTCAACAACAATTGGTACATTCTCTCAGTCAGTGTGGGTTTGCGTTTTGATGCCTATGAATGGAATGCATAATATTTGAATCTTTCTTTTAATGTCTAGTATATGTGATCTTGACCAATTTTTTTTTGCTGTTGTGTGTTATAATTTTTTTCCCTTGTTTGGATTGAGGCTTCCACCTCAACCGTCTCGAGGCTGTCCGCCTCTTCTCAAACTGGAAATTGTCTCGCACCGTATATCGAGTTTTCGAACCTTGGAAGCTTCTTCACTATGATAAGCTTCTTCACTATGCAGGGTGTTTGTTTGGTTGGTCTGTGGATTCCTGATCCAGTTTGTAATTCTTCTGCTTTTCCAATTCATATTTTCAGATTTTTTCTATTTATTTTTTATTTTTTTTAAAGAATGGAAAACAAAAATTCTTGCAGGGATGAAATTCATCGATTGATAGATATAATACATTCAAGGGCTGTTGATCTTCCTGAACAAGAAGATAAATATCTAAGCATGACTGTGAAAGGAGATGCTGAGAGGCTTATAGTTGCTCTTGAAAATCCAAGAAAGTCAACTGAAGAAAAGCAGGAAGATTTGCGTAAAACTCCATGGGGAACCTCAACTATCCCTCTGCAGTCATCTGTGAGCGGGGTAAATTGCTCTAATCATTTTGGACTAATGACATGCCTAGTCACTAGCTTTGTTTTGCATAATTAATCTCTAAAAGTTCTTGAATTGTTCAGTATATCATGCATTGCTTTCTGGATAATTTCCGATAATCTGGAATCTGGATGAGTTTGGGCCAAAACATTCCATTTTCGGAGAGTTGTGTTGCTTGTACAATAGCAATTTTTCGTTTTCTGCTATTCCACACATATATCTAGCATATCTAACACGGAATATCAAGTTTGAGATTGAATAAATTCACCAAATTGTGACTTCATTGGATGTAACTTGGAATTACACGAGAACAATTGTCTATATTGTATTATAAATTTATAATAGCTCTGGTATGTAGAAATTGGTTTGAGGATTTTGGAGTTGGACCTTTGAAATGGATACCTCCAAAGACTTGTCTCTGCACATAAATATCATATGTGCTTCTTTTGGTACCCATTGACCCTCCATTCCCAATTCTTTGGTATGTAAGTGAATTATGCATAGTGAAAATGTGTCATTTTCACATTTGATTTTGCAAAATTACTTTCATCAACGCTTAAATTGATCGATGCTTGGTTATTTACAACCGTAATCAAAGTGACAAAATTGATGTGATTTTTCTTTTGATAGCGGACAAACATTGTGGATGGATGTAAATGGGACACATTCTGGTTTCAAGTAACCATTATTCCTTTTTTTCCCTATTCATATATTTAATTAATTAATAGTTATTTTGCATTCATTTAATTGATATATATATTTTTTAATTTGTATCTGTCTTTGAGGTCAAGGTGATCCACTTTGGTAAAGAAATATTTACTATGTACATTTGGGGTCATACTGTAAGTGATGGTAATCAAAAGAGGGGTTATATGGGATAATAGCGAAAGTAGTTGTGCCTCGAAAATTATTTTCAAGTTTATTATATGAAATAAATTATGTGACAAGAAGATTATATAACAGGCATGTGAGTGTTCTTTTTAAATATTAGATTATAAAACAGGCTTGTGAGTGTTCTTTTATAAATATTATCAATTGTCCCATAGGAAATCCAATAGAATAGAGCCTGTGGATATATTAAATAATTTTTACCCTGTGCGGTCAGATACATAGAAACTCAATATGTTTTCACTTGTATGATCTGATATCTTATTGATGTGATTTGTATTTGTAAATTTTGCAGATTCAAGATACGGTTGGTGCTTCACCAATTGATATTGCAAAAGCATATATGGGAACCCGAACATCTGAAGTAGGCCTTGGTTCTAAGAGTTTGCTAACCAAAGATGAAAGGGCATCACCAAATGGTGCTGAATTTGCATTAAAACAATATATTCCATCACCATTGCCTAAGCCATCCACATGCTGGCCAGGTGCCATGTCACAGGATCAACGTGATTATTTGACCCCACGCAGTGAAAGAGGTAGATGTGGGCTTCGTAATTTTCCCCGAACTCCTTATTCTAGAACCATCTTTTCCAAGTCCAAGTCCAAGGTATGTGGAATGTCTATTTGTATTGTGATGTGATGTGATGCTATTGAACGCAATGTTTAAAAATACGTGGCGGCGCCTCGAGGCGGCCGGCCATTGAGGCACGAGGCGGACCGCGGCGAGGCGGGAGCCTCGAGGACAAAGCAAATCTTTGCAAATCCCTAATCTTATGTTGAAGAATCTTTACAGAAATGATTCCAACCAACTTGTTAATTAATTGATGCAAGTCTATTCTTTCTAGAACTATTATTGATTAATTTAGAGGGAAAATAAATAAATAAATAAATAATTATATGAATTTGTTACATAAAAAATATTATTAGACTCCAAATAGCTAGCCAATGTTGGTTGGAAGACAGATCTACATTCAATTGATTTGACAAGATTTGGAATTGTTTATTTTTTATTTTTGTATAAAGTGTGTTTATATATATTTCCATTTTTTTTTTGAAAATTTTAATTACATAAAATAGCAACAGAAATTTAAACTTTGAAGATCTAAAAAATTATATTCAATAATTGTGTTTCTTCTATGAGTCATTTTGGGGTCCATATATTATACAGCTACATATTATTTGAGGAAACTTGGTAGAAACATGACAGATCAATAAAAAATTAAAAAAAAAAAAAACTGCACGTGAGGCGGCCGCCTTGGAAAAACCGAAAGAGGCGGCTGCCTCAACGCGCCCTCGCCGCAAGGCGGCGAGGCGGCACCTCGAGGCGGCCGCCTCAACCGAATTTTAAAACAATGATTGAACGTGAGTAATTGCATATGGGCTGATCCTTTTCTTCTTTTTTTAATCACCAGTTGACTCAATTACAAGGTGATGGCAATAGAGGCCTGAACACACCCACTCCCTTGCAGCAGTCACAAACTCCTATTTATGAGCAGGTACTTTCTTAATCTTATAATAGAAGTTTTTATAGTAAATCTATAAGCCTTGATGATGCTTATTCCTGCTATGGTGCTCGTTCATTATTTCTTTTGTAATTTGAAAAAGTTGTTAAAGAAAACATATTGTTATGAGCTGAATGCTTGCGTGTTTCTAAATTTTTTAATGGAAAATAGATAGATTTGCATCTTTTCACCTGACTTGTGTCGTGATATTTAAGAATACACAACTTGCGTTGCCCGTCATGTTACCACAATTATGCATATTAATTTATATATATATATATATATATATATAAAACTAAGATAAGCTTTGCGTAAGTTTTCTTTCTTTATGTTAATTACTAATCAAGGTTCGGAAAATCAGTATGCGGTACGAAGCGGTCCCCCGTGTGAGGCAAGGCGATCGAGGCGACATCCTAAAAAACACGAAAAAATTAAAAGCATCAAAACAAATCATCCACAACAAATTCATATCAACTAATACATAAAAATATCCATAAAAACTAAACATAACAAAATAGGTTCATGAAATAAAGTGACCGCAAATCTATAAATAGGATATCATTTGTGTCTAATAGCATGAAATGTGGGTCTAAAGTATCATTCTCCAAAGATTCATCATCATATATAATTCCTATCATAAATAAATTTATTAATAACAAATTATAACTAATAAATATATATAACAAAAAATGTTGGTTATTTTTAAAGATAATAATTATTTTGCAATTTCTGGCGAAGCATCGGGGTCGAGCTACCTTGTCAACGCTGTTAAAAAACACTGCGGTTAGGATTTCAAAATTGAAAATTTTAGTTTCTATAGTTTTTTATTCTATGTAGAAGCTCAAGTGGGGACTCTTTGTCCCGACTTTCATCTCCCTTATATAAGTTTTCATTTTTTTCAAAAATTAGTGACTTTAGGGCTTTCAGGTTGAGATGTCTGCCTCAAACCGCCTTAGGCCTTTGAGACGGGCCTGTTGAAAACTGAGGTGACAGCCTCAACGCGCCGCGGGTGTGAGGTGTGCCTTAGATGGAGTTTTCAAACTGTTACTAATACCACCTGTTGGATTTTCCTTCAACTCAGTGTTGTTAGAGGCGACGTGAGGCACTGCGTCTAAGGCATTCGGCCAAGCGCCTCCTGACTCCTAAGGCGAGGTGACGTCGACAAGGCGCGGTGGCCGGTGAGGCGAGCCGAGGTGAAGCGAGTGAGGCTGCATTGATGCCATTTTTTCAGACAGGAGATAGAATAAATGACATTTTATTGAAAGACGATCTTTGAATTTGAGAAAGAAAATGAATAGTGCTGTGATTTTTTTTATTTAGTAATGTATGAGACTGCGATTTACTGATATAGAGAGAGAGATGATGTTTTGGTGGGAAACAACCTAGCTTTAGTTAGGTGTCAGCTTTTGTAAAGTTAGAAACTTTGAATTTGACATGTGGTTTGCTTTGTTGCTTGGAATGGAAAAGAATTGAACATGTAATAGAACTAAAATATAATTAATTTATTATTTTAATTGAAGATAGTATTTTGGGCGGTATTGTCAAATTTCACACCACATTTGTACAATATTATTAAATTAGCAATACAAATGATTCTTGAAAAAATTAATTACAATTTACAATAATATAATGTAATGACCTTTTGATTGGGAGCATTTTAGGAATGTCCATACATAAAAGTTAAGATTACAGTGATCCAATAATTACATTCGAAAACTTATATTTTGAAATCATAATAAAATATGATTTGAACTATGCATTTTTTGTAATGTCTAATGAATTGGACAAGTAAAATTAATAGGATTATAGACTATCTAAATACTATTATTTATTTATTATATTTTACCATTGCAAGTTCATTATCTATTTATTTTATTTTTGCGCTTCATGTATGTGAGGCGTGTGCCTCTCGCATCTCGTTTCGCGTCTCGCTTTTTAGTTTCTCATCACCTCAGTGCGCTTCTCGCCTTTAATAACACTGCTTCAACTTCTAGTGTCTTTGTACACAGGTGAAGTCTACATCTTTCCTGTATGAGGTTTTCCTTTTCTTTTCTTTATTTGAAATCTGTAATAGTATAGGAAAAGCCCACTATTGCTTTGTTTCTAATGGGTATAAGCCTTATGATATCTTTGGGATAGACCTATGATTTTTCGGAAGAGGGATCCTCATTTTCACTTGCTCACAACACATTTTCTCCCTATGGTAGTTAAAGATTAAGACTAAAACAAGAGGTAAATCCCAAACAAATAGATAGTTCAATTTTAAATTTACCTTTTTCATTAAGAATAAGCTGTATTCTTGGTGTGAGCTGTTCTTCTGATATGTATAATAGTTGATCTGCCGGAGTTATGCTGGTTTTGGACTTTTGTTCAAGTCAAAATATTGTCCAGTATAATGCAATGTTTGGTCGGCCTTTGAGGCGCGAGGCGGACCGCCTTGAGACGGCGAGGCAGGCATCTCAATGCGAACGCCAAAAAAATAATAATAATTTTTATAAGTTGATGAAATGATGATTCTTGATTAGTAATAAAATTATTATAAATATTTATTAATTTAATAAATTAATAATTAATTATTTTAACTAAAGATATTTTTGTAACTTAATTTTTTATTTAAATATTTATAATAAATAATTTTATTATTAATAATAAATTAATTTGATACCATCCACAATTAATTTTTTTTTGAAAATCACAATTAATATTAAATAATGATATTAACAATTTATAAATTTATAAAGAAACAATTTAATATTGATTATTACATAAAATATAATTAATAATTAATATAAAGAAACAATTTAATATTGATTATTACAAAAAATATAATTAATAATGAATAATTTATTAAATGATGCAAAAGTTGACTTCCATCACACTTTAATAATTTATTAAATGATGTGGCGTCTTCTTTTTCTTCGTTTCTTCTTCTTCTTCGTCTTCTTCTTCTTCAGTTATTCGTTTTCTTCTTCGTTTCTTCGTCTTCTTCTTCTTCTTCAGTTCGTCGTCTTCTTCTTCAGTTCTTCGTCTTCTTCGTTTCTTCGTCGTCTTCTTCGGTTCTTCGTCATCTTCTTCTTCGTTTTGCATGAGGTTGCTGCGTCGGCGTGATGCGGCCGCCTCACTCCCCGCGATGCAGGAAAATTAGAAAACCCGCCAGAGGCGGACGCCTCGACGCGCCATCGCCGCAAGGCGGCGCCTCTTGCCGTATTTTAAAACATTGGTATAATGAAATTTTCTGATTTATATTGTAGCATTGGATTTGTATACATTTATTAGACAAGCAACACATTTGAAACTAATTTTTATTTTTTATTTTTAAAGAAAAAAAGAAAACACGTGAAACTAATTTCTCCAGTCCCTGAGTTTTTGGGTTGTCATTTTCATATGAATAGTTGCATAATGCTTTTAGGATTTATCATATGTTTGGTAGATGATCTGTTTATATGTATTTGTGATTTTATATGAAGCGCAACAAATAGTAGTTTCTGCTTTTGGAAGGCCAAATATGACATTATGGCATTTACTTTTGTTGCTACTTATTAGCATAGACTGAATTTTATCAATTAACATTTGATTCTTGATTCCTTTCTTATTGTTCACATACATGTTGAAGTCAAGGAGAATTGCATTGGATAATGGCCATGGATCAGTTGGACCCATTCGTAGGATACGGCATAAAGTTGCTGCAGAATCTCCGGCCAGTGGGTCTGTGAATTTTCATTCCTCTGTAGATGGTCTTTCCCCAGTGGGAAATTCCAATTTTCCAGAAGGCTTCTTTCCTACTGTCAAGAAGAATCTAGAACTTGGAGGAACAAGTGGCTCTTCAATATTCCAGTCAGTGGACAGGACGCTACTAAGTTCAGAACTGGGCGTCCCGGAACAAGTGGCTCTTCAATATTCCAGTCAGTGGACAGGACGCTACTAAGTTCAGAACTGGGCGTCCCACCTGTTCATCCCCATTCTAGTCAGATGGCTAGGACAATATTGGAGCATCTTGATAGAAATCCGCCCACTCCTAAAGATAAGTCTGCTGAGTTAAAGCTAGCCATTTCTTGGAAAAAACCCCAGCCTTCTCATGTTACTACTTCCATGCCAATTGAGCAGAATAGTTTTCTGAATTTAGGAGGTATTGGCTCTAGTAAGAATGCAGATGAAGGTGACAAGAAAAATTCTTCACAGGTGAATGAAGCTAGACTGAACTCTTTCTTTAAGGTTCCGCCTCAGGAGAATAATAAAGCATCTAAGGATGGTGTAAATGAAACCACTTCAACTTCAGGAAAAAAAATTGACCACATATTTACAATACAACAAGGTGGTTCTATAGGATCTTCTCACAACTTCGGGAAAACTTCGGATTTTGAAATCAAGAGTAAAAACGAGGTACTTTATTATCCCCTTGATCATTGTATTTCCATGAATGATTGCTTCTGTTTGCACAATTTTATGTCAATACTTGTGTAAGGTTCAAACCTTTTGAGACACAGTCCTAGAAATGAGTGATTCCCAGAAATGAGTGATTGATTCCAAGAAAACGCCTCCAAGGGGCACAAGCACACAAATTACAGCCCTAAAGGTTACAAAGCTAAGAGATTAAACTACTTGCTCATTTAGAGACTTTTCATTCTCTCCTTTCTTTCTTTCTACACCTGAGCCTTTTATAGTGCATGGTCTCGCTGATCGCCCAAAACGGTTTCGCCATCTTCAGCTCATTAACCCCCACGTCTCAGCTCGCGTGTAACTGCTGGATCATGCGTGCAACCGCTGGATCGTGCGTGCAACCGCTTGGTAACTTGCTAGATCGTGAGGATTACCGTCAGTTTGTGCAAATTGCAATAACCGTCAAATGTAACTCCTCATAACTGACCAATCGCATGGTACCCTCGTATATTTGTTCTCTTTACTTGTTGGCAGTTTTTCTTTCGTTCTTCATGATTCTTTACCCATTCCTCGCATCGTCCTGAGTTGAGCCTTTCTGGACCGAATCATTCTTCCTTCTTCGTCCCGAACAACGCCATGCCTTTTCGTCCTTTGAGTCTTTTTTCTGTTAACAGCTTCCAATTTATTGGTCTTGCAATTCTGTGTTGAATGAAAGTAAACATTTTGAGCATTGTTGAGATGGACTTATGAGGTTCAACCTTCAGGTCATGGAGTGTAGCTTCCCTCGGGATAGAGCTAGAATTTTTATTTGATGGGGCCATGGTCTAGGATAAAAATAATTTGTGAGGGAGCAAGATATTAGAAAATACTGTATTGCCTGAAATATTTGGCAGCCTAGGGGGGCCATTGAAGCTCCACCGCTGGGCCTCCCACTACATCCTGTGATGGTTTTTCTGTGACTGCAACGGAGCATCAAATTTTTGCTGGCAGAGCCCCCAGGGAAGCCAGGAATGAGTTGTTTTGGTGTACAAGACAGGTGTCTGATCGTGTCTAGGCCTTAAGTTGACCATTTAAGGTGTTTAAAATGTTGTCTTAACTAGTAAATCGAAACACAGACACATAATAAATGAACTGAAATATAGATTATTAAACATAACTTTCAAGGGAGTACCTAGAAGAGTGGGCGCTTGCCGTAAACAACAAGATAGATGGTGATTCAATGGAGAGAAAGGAAGAAAGTGAGATAATTGCACACCCACACCTACTCTCAAACATGAGTGCTTGAATTGGGGTTTTGCCTCCACTATGGGAATTGTGATCTATGATTTTTGGGGAAAAAAAAAAGATGGTGTTTTTCGGAGGAAAAAAAGATGGTAATTGGAACTCTCAGGCCCTTATTATTTTATTATTATCTTAACCGAGTCTATTTTGTAATGCATCTCCCTTGTCTTGGTTGCATGTATTCTTATTTTTTTTTTTCCTTTTTCTTTTTCAAGTATTTTGATGCAGATCTCATTGAAATTTGTTTGGGATCATAGGTTTTGTAAATACAAATTACCTCATATGTATGGCTTGTTCATTTTTTAACCATATATGCAATTAGGTCAAGAAACTGCCTGCCTTAACTTGGATTCGAAGGATTCGAATGCGAGTGTGTTTTAGGAAATTATGTCATCAAATGTTTTCTGATTACTTGAAACTAATATTATTAATCAAACTATTGGGCAGAATGACTCAAAGACTCTTCCAAATGCGGCTGATGGTGAGGTGCTAAATTTACAGAGGAAGCCTCCATCTCACTCTGTGGGGACTAAACCTGTTTCGACTGCCATTTCTGTTAGCAAGCATGGCCAGAGGTGGACATTTGGTTCTGAGAATAGCACCGGCTTCAGTTTTCCTGTTTCTGCATATACTTGGGTGTCGTCTGAGCCTCCAACACCATCCATTATGCCATCAATACCAGCTAGTGATGTGTATCAGCCTAAAGAGGGATATGCAGTTCCTTCATACAGTTTTGGGTTGAATAGGTCTACATCTCGCCTTGTGTTTGCTTTCCCTTCTACAAGCAGTGCCCCTACCAATGACATTGCTTCAGATCTTAAGTTTAACTTCGGATCAGACAAGACGACAAGGATATGTTTCAGCTCAATTGGGAAACATGCCATCTGCTAATAGTGAAATGGTGACATTTTTAGATTTTCATTTTGGATTCTATACCTAGATTTGTTTAAAGCTTTGTTTACATGTGATAAAAGTATTATTATCGAGTTCTTTCCTTCATTTAGATGAGAGAAGCAAGTAGGAAAGGAATTGTTGGAATTTGAAAATATCAGTTCGCATAACTGCTGCAAGCCTGTTGAGGCGTATTTGAGCGAGAAGTAAATAATTGCTCGATTTTTCATTCTTCTTTTGGAATCAACAAACTGGGATGTCCCAACTTCACCAATGTGTTTAAGTTTGAAATATCTTTCCATAACAGGCCGGAGGAGGATGGATTGTGTTATGTCCCTAAATATGTTTTAGGGATCCAGTTTAGGCCCAAAGCTTTTGGAGTTTGATGTTGAATGAGAATGTGAATATATGCTGTACAGGGTAGAAGAACCAAGTAGTGATGGTGATTTTAGGGAAACCCAAATATGAATGTATGCTGTCTTTTTGTTGTTTGGATTTCTCTCACATGGGGGATTTACTTACATAACATAGCCAGCCTCGTGGATCAATTTCAGTTCACACATTACAGAATCAAAGCATTACCAAAGGGGAACACGATACTATTGGAATCACATGTTGCTTGCTCCCATGAACTTATCCCCAATTAAAAACTTAGTGAGTCTCTATGTAGGTGGGACCCTCCCTTTAAAGCTCATGAAAGCTTTTATCATCAAGTGGGGTCCACAAATATAATGAAGGGAAATACTAAAGAATGTCTTAAAGTTATTTATTAAGTATTTATTTTAGGTAAATTTTGATGAAAAAAAATTAATATTTTAATTTCCCATTCTTAATGAGTATTATAAAATGAAATAGGAAAAAGCTTTGCTTTTGGGGATTGGAATGGACAACATTCATTCCTGTCCTGAATGAAACCAAATCCCAAACTTCAAAGTGAAGTGAATGCGGAAGGAAAGGGGGGTGGCTGAGTGATTGATGAGAAGTTGAAATGACATTTTTGAAATTGAATGCACATTGAAAATGACGTTTCAGATTCTACTGTCAGATTTATTTTTGCAGTGCCTGCAAGTTGCTACAGCCAAGCCCTCTCTATCTCTATCTCTATCTATATCTATATATATATATAATATATTACTGCTCACCACCTCGGCACCTCCACCTCATTTAAAATTTAAAAACAAAATTCATTTGCCAGCTGGTAATCTGCTACAATCCACTTACAGATCCCGAGGAGGACATTCGTTCAGTTCAATCATTACATATTTTCATTTATGATAATACCATATTCTGGTTCTCCCGAATTTTGTTATTTAAGATAGCAAAACCCAATTCAAATTCAAAAATTGATTTTTCATTCTAAATTTGTAGTCTCTTCATCTCTTCTCTCTTTTCTCCCATGTGAAAGTTATATAATGTTAGCTAACATTGTTACAAACTTAATTAATCTAGTTCAATTTTATCTATATGTGTTTAAAGGTTGATTAATTAATGATGGAATGTAATATCATCGGGCAAAGAGCAATGGTTAAAGTGAAAAGATTATATTGATCAGTGGACTGGCGGTGAGAGCTGAGAGTGGTGGCCACAAGCTCCACTTCATTGTTTTAGTTTCTTAATTTGCAGATGAAATCTGATTAAAAAAAAAAAAGCAAAAAGGTATTGATTGATTAGATACAAAGTTCGATAAGAAGTAATAATAATTAAATTAAAATTATTGAATTCCAAAAATATATTAATTTTTAAAAAATTTTCATCTGTCCACATCAAGTTATGAAAAAATATATTTTACACCTAAATTGTTAATTTTTTGGGTGTAAAATATCAATTTTCATAATTAATTTTGGATATAAAATCTCTCGTATTATTTTTTTAGTGTAAAATGTTCCATTTTTGATAACTTAGTTGGATAGGTGAAAATTTTCAACAACCTATTATATTTTCAAATTTTAACTTATTTTGAATGGACGGATGATAATTTTCGATAATTAAACTTTGAACATTTACCCTCCAAGTAGGCATTTATAGTCAGGTATTCAAAAGATTGATGCAATCTGAAAAAGTAGTTGCTCTACCTTTAGTGCCTTTGAGGAGCCATTAAAATGGTGGTCCATGAACTACACTACAACTTTTCATAAGAGTCATTGGTTTTATGAGTTGTATGCTATGCTTGGACATACAATCTCTTTTTCTTAGACATTCACTTTCTGAAAGAGAGAGCATGGAATACAATTTCATTCTATATATTCAATTCATAATTATCAAGTTAATGTTCATTGTTTGTTGGAGTAATTCTTTGGTAGCATTATTGAATAAATAACGTGGTACCAAAAACCAATAAAATATATAACACATAAAGATGTGTTAAATATAAGTATCATTTATTTAATTACTTATTATTATTTTAACAAGCATGATAATATTTATATATTATTGAATTTAGGGGTGAGCAACGGTTCCGGGTCTACCCGGAACCTGTTGGAACCGGACCGATTTTCCGGGTTTGGAACCGGAACCAGTTATAATCGGGTAGGTTCCGGTTCCAAAAATGAAGGAACCGATTTTATCCGGGTAGGTTCCGGTTCCAAAATGATCGGAACCGGAACCAGACCATGGAACCGGTTTTAATAACGTACCAGATAATTTCTGTTGAAATTTAGAACCTAAATTAGGTCGAAAATTGTATTTCTGAGAGTGAATCTAGTCTTAACAATGTGAAATTTATAGATGTTTAAAACCTTTTTATTACTTCTTGTTATTACTGGCTATTTCCAATTGGCCAATACTTTTACTGGATTATAACATTTTTTTTTGCTTGTTCTGATTACATTCAACTGAGTGTTAAAGTGGGACTACTGATGGCCTCTGTTTAAACTGGGACTACTGATGGCCTCTGTTTTTAAAAGTCTAAAGCTTCATTTTCTTCGTTCTTGAGCTTCTGCACTCCGATTTGGTCCCCGTTTTTCCTACGGACTCGTATTGGAATGTAGTTTTTATTAAAATATTTTAAAATAGGGTAATTCGGAACCGGACCGGAACCAGATTGGAACCGAATAATAGGGTACCCTGTTTAATTGGGTAGGTTCCGGTTCCACTTAGTGCGGAACCGAATTTTTCTGGGTAGGTTCCGGTTCCATGCGGAACCGGAACCGAAACCGGTTTTGCTCACCCCTAATTGAATTGTTGTATAGGTGACATGATGTCCCCATAGGGCGTGGCTTGGTGGTGTAGGGCTCAGGATCTCACCTTGAGGTCCTGGGTTCGAATCCAGTGAGTGCGTTTCTTGTAAGAGCCCGAGACAGCCGGGGGTTTTACCTACTCCACTTAAGCTCGGAATGATTGGTTTGGCAATGAGGTTTCCAACGATTTCAAAAAAAAAAAAGTAAAGGTGACATGATACCACTATTGTATAATAAATTTTGTCTGTTTGTTGATGGTAGCCTTGAGGATATCGCATAACAAATGGCATGTGATATTTCATGCATGATGCAACTTACTCACTGTGAACTTTGAGCTAATGCATCTTGAAGATCATGTTTTACTTAGAGGGTTATTTATTTATTTATATATTACATATATGATTAATATATTGATATTTATAATCACATATAGGCTTTGAATTTGAGAAATAAGCTCCGATAAATTATTGAGATATACTCCATCCAAGACTAGAATTGATTTGCATAATAAAGATGATGCATTATCCAAAAATCAGATCCCAAAACCAGAGGAATTAATTTCTTCCAAATAAATTGTCGAGGAATCTATCCCCGCATACAATTAGGGCTATTCTCACATAATAATTGAATCCTAGCTTTGATAAACACAACAGTAATGAGCACAGCAATATGACTGGGAAGAACTTGAACCTTCTGATAAAATAATCAGAAATTGATTGGAACCAGTCTCGATTAGAACACTTTTTTTCGTAACCGAGATGTCCGGATCAGCTTACGTATACTTCAATTAATATCCGACTTGAGAAGTTGCAGGTCTTGCTCCAAAAATGTAGAATCTATCTCATAGACAACTAGGGTCTTCTCTAAAACAATATTGAGTATAGATCGTACAACTGGGGATTTGAACCCACTCCTATAAGAAATGAGCTAATAATGTTAACTATTTACTTTAACATATGACAGCGAATGAATGGTGACATGCTACTTGTTAACAGGAAAATAATACTAAAGGACAAAGATGCATGACGTCATTCGGGACAAAGAATGAAGAAGGAATAGACTCAGGACGATGCAACCCAGGACGATTCGACCAATGAATAAAGAATCGTGAAGAACGAAGAAAAAATCTCCCAACAAGTGAAGAACGATAAAAGAAGAATGAATATGCGAAGGTGTCTTGTAGTTACGATTAGGCCCACGATCTAACGGTTACTGCACAGTCTGGCAGTAATCCCCACGATCTAGCGGTTATCAGAGCACACGACTCATCAGTTGCACGCATGACCCGACAGTTGCACACATGACCCAACAGTTGCACTCATGACCCAATAGTTGCACGCACGACCCAATAGTTGCACACATGATCTAGCAGTTACATGCGAATAGGAGAAGTGGGGGTTTAATAGGCCGAAGAAAGCGAAATCGCCTGAGCGATTAGCAGGACTTTACACTATAAAGGGCTCAGGCGTAGGAAAAGAGAAGGAGTGAAAAAACAAGAAAAAGACTGAAAAATGAGCAAGTAATTTAAATTTAATGTGTTTCTTAGCTTTGTAATATTTAGGGTTGTAATCTGTGTGCTTGCGCCATTTGAAGGTATTTTCTTGGAATCAAACACTTCTTTCTGGGACTTTATCTCAGGAGGTTTGGAACTTTACACGCGTATCAACAAAAAATTATGCGAACAGTTTTGGGCGACCACAGTGGGAGGAATTGGTGCAAGAAGTGAAGATGCCTCCGAAAATGAATTTTCAGACTGGTTCAAGTACAGAGGAAAGGTGATTAGAGAAAACCAACCAAACTCACGTTCCGACTGTAGTGGGCCATTTTGAGGGTTTAGCAGAAGGAAGTCGTTATGACACTATGAGGGAGTTCAATCCTAACGTGATGCACGCCTTGTTTGGCGAATTCACCCAGGACGTGGTCGAACAGGTTATACTTCAAAATACTCATGTTATAGATAAGTTCATTTCGACTAACACTTTGCATTATGAAAATTTGGCCAAACAAATGAGTTCATTAAATGAGCTAATGGCTAAATGCGCAAATGGTGGGGCAATCCCATCTGGGATCTCACCTCCTCATGCGCTAGACATGAGAAGCAATCCTGAGCAAGATTGGGGAACTCGAACGGAGGCTGGACTGATGAGTGGTAATTATATCACTTTTTCCACCCATTTAACCTAATATTTTATATAGTTTCTCGGGTTTTATGAACGTTTTGATGTGTTTTATTGTTATGTTGCAGATAAATAAAGTTTGGAAAGCATTGGAAGCAATTTGGGGCTAAAACAGTGAAAAAGAACGAAAATGGTATTTTTGTAATTTGGCCGCGTCGCGACGCGCAAGCCTTCTGCGTCGCGACGTCTAACGTGCTCCGCCTGCTAACTTGCGCTGGACATGTGGACCAGTCAGAAGAAATTTGCTAAAATGCGCCGGATGCTAACGTGCGCCGATCATGCTAACGTGCGCCGTGAAACGTGTCATCATCAGAATCGATCATGCTAAAATGCACCTGTACACGTGTCGTGATTCTATGGTGCCGACACTCCGCGTGACACGTGTCACCTTCTGAATGGACCGAATCATCGGCGAATCATCTTCTGCCACGTGTCAAGAAGTCATTGTACCGAATCTTACCGCGTGCCACGTGTTGAAATCCTATTAGGCCGACGAAATCCGCGTCAACAGTCAACAAGTCAAGCCGCGTGGACCAAGTCAACAGAGCCAGCGTCGCGACGCAAGAAGGAAGTTGGCGTCGCGACGCCAACCCTGATTTTTACCTATAAATTGAGCTCATTTGCACTTCATTTGGTGTGCTTTCCTTGAGATTTTTTCCCTGATTTCATAGGAAGCATCTAGTTTTGTAAATTATTGTAATATTAAAATAATGTATTTTACTTTTAGTTTTCATTACAATATTTTATTTAATTTTCTTTATGTTTTGTAGTTAAATTTTCGCTGGGGTAAAATGTGAAACATTTAATGTAATTATCTAGGTAAATCTCACTTAATTATAATTTATAAATTATAATTTAACCGAATTAATTAATGTCAGACTTTATTACCGCCTATATGGTCGGGTTAAATATAAATTACTTTACTGCCTATATGGTTGGTCTTTATGTGACAGATAATCACCGCCTATATGGCTGGTGTAATTGGACTAAATGGATTACCGCCTATATGGCTGGTTTTAAATGTTTAACATTATTAATTCATTAGAAAGCAGAACAAAAAATAATTTGTATATTATAATAAGTGAGATTCATAGATATGAAATATTAAATGTAGATCCTCTAACCCCCATCATTTTTATTTTTATTCTAGGAAAGTGATGAAACACAATATCCACACTTAATGATTGATTTTATTTTTATGGGTAATTCTTTAGTTTGTTTATTGAGTCTTAAGCTTAATGTTTCTTGTTGTCTGATCACCAATAAGATTGATTTGGTAAACTTAAAATGAACTAAACATAGGAATTTTAAGTTTCAGCCTTAGATTCAATAGCCCACGATCTTCCTTGAGGATAAATAACCCTTTAATAGATTTCCTTACATGATAGACATATACTTGTTGGGCGGGGGTAGCCACAATTGGAACTTAATTTTAATGAATCCAGGTAATTTGGTTGATATAGACATATGGTTCAATTGGGTTATAATGGGTATTTGCGTCTGACCATCGACATAGGCTTTTGCATATTTTCGTGTTCCAGGTTAGCAAACTGATTTATTACACATATATAAGAGAATCAATTCATCTTTATAATAATATTGTGTGGAGTCACGACCCTAGATCCTTGAGTCTTTTCTTTTATTTTCCTTAGTATTTTCTTTGAGTCTGTTTTTATTTTATTTAGCAAAACCACATTCAACCAACCAAAAGCAATCATTCTCTTCTCCCTATAATCAGATACCTGTAAATAAATAGTATCAATAATTAATAACAACAGTAGGAATTAAGTCCTCGTGGGATCGATATTTTTATACTACTTGAACGATACGTGCGCTTGCGTTATACACGTGTGAATGCACCGGTCATGGACCAAGCAACGTTTCTGATTATGCCCAAAAGATACTTGCGGCTATCGCAATATAGAGGGGATGTCGATTCCTCAGAAAATTTACTTATAAAATAACTTTAAAATAACGTCGACAATATACCCTTAGGCAATACTGTAGCAGAAGACCAACATATAAAATAACTTTACCAGTCACAACTGGTTTCATAAAACACACATAGAAGAAGCATGACTGGATCTAAATGGGAGTTGACAAAACAAGTTTCTGGATTATAAAGCGAAATATAATAAAGAACAACAACCATCAATTGTATTAAACATTAAAAAGTACTTTAGGAATCAACACCATAAACATAGTTATTCAAATACAAGAGTTCATCTTTAGCTTTGCCTAGGAGATTAGTTCTCCATGGAAGAAAGAGATACATCATTGATAGATCGAAGAGACGTCATGATTTCCTTGAAGTTCTTCGTTCTCCTATTTTGATTTTATATTTTTGGCTCGTTGTTATGTGTTTCTCCTTTTTTTCTCCTCATTTTTCCTATTTTCTCATCTTTTTTCTTTTTTTTTAGGGTTTGGACAAAGTTGGTTTATATAGAAAAGTTCTGGAGTTTATGCGCATCAAAATATGTCAAAATCAGGGTTTTCGGGCGTTCGGGGCGCTGCAACGCTGGTGTTTGGGTGATGGGGCACCAATCCTGCGAGAAAATGTATGCATTGTGATTTCTGGGGTGCGTCGCGACGCCAGTGAGAGGCACGTCGTGCTTTCTTCATTTCAGCTCTTCCCGCGTGCTTTCGATGCGTCCGTAAGGTCCTGAAACATGCGTAATTGATCCAAACTTCATATTCCATTGCTCCTAATAACAAAGCATAAAATAAACTCTAATTAAGATTAAATACAAGATAATTAAGCCCAGTTAGTGATATTCAAAGTACACTTTTATGCACTTATTACAAACCCAACCAACTTATTACTAGTCCTTAGCAATTCAAGCGCAAAATAAAATAAGAACTAAATAAATAAATAAAAGCTATATAAGCCACTTTCGTATGGATCATGATTTCATTTAGCATATACAACAAGCCTTTAAACCCCTAGGTGTCCCTAACGGACGAGTTATAGTATCGTGAGAGCTTACAGCAACGACACCCATAAACTGTTGGGTTCTCTAAGAACAATGCCAAGATCATTTAAGCATAAAAATGTGTGAATAAGCAAAGTAATATAGCGGAAAATACTTACAATTCTCGGTTGTGTGGATGTGTTGAGTTCAAAAATTTGAATCATTTGAAGTGCTCTAAGCTCCTTTTGATTTGTATGGTTGAGCTCCAAGCTTTGAATCTTGAATTCCAAAATCAATGGGAATAGTTTCCCTATCACATTTGTTGACCCTTTTAAGTGATATAGTAGGAAAAATTGCTATAAAATTTCCTTATTCTTGAGAGCAACTCTCGGAAATACAAAGAGAAAAGAGGGGGAGAGTTTCACGGTGAAGAGAGAAGACAAGGGAATGAAAAAGTGTGAAGTGTGAATGATTTTCAAAAATAAAAAAGACCTAATACCAAATCCAAGTTGGTAGATGTCTTTCACCTTTTCATAATTAAATAATGAAAGTGCGTTTTACAAGCCAAAATCAACCAACAACTTCCATCACCAAAAAGTGATGAGATTGACTAGTGATGTGACTTGAGGTGGACCCCACTCGATTCAAAATCCGAGTGGGCCCGTAAAACACATTCCAGGCTCGGATTCGTTAATTCCGAATTAACGAATTTTCCATTACGACTTAATTAAATCAAATTTAATTAAATAATTATACATAGCAAAATTACTATTAAAGTTGCTTACGAATTAATTCTAAATTAATTCGTTTGCCCGAATTAAAATCCAATTTTAATTCCGCGTTGAAATCTAATTTCATTTAATATATCGAATATATTATTTAATCGATTAATTCCAAATTAATCGTTCTCTCTCTATTAATTGAATTTTATCCAAATTAAATTCTCGCCGTAATTAATCCCATATTAATTTTCTCTCTCTCCTAATTAATCTCAGATTAATTATGTTCGAGTCAAACGTCATCAGTGAATCTTCGGGAAGCGACCCATGAGATCTCTGGATATGTTGGCAGTAAATCCGGTTATCGGACTATCTGAATACGTGCTTACCCAGTACCACGTTCTTACCGATTTACAAGACATGGTTGGCTCATAGCAAAGCACCGTGCCTACCCAATTCTCCAGAAATATTCTTTAAGGATTATATAATCTTTGTCAGGCATAGTATAAGTAGTATTGCGTATTACGATCCAGTATCGATATCACATGCTAGGCCTAGGGCTGGAATTGTGTCTGCCCCGTACGAAGCATATATCAGATCTCTGGTAACTAGTCTCTATAATCGGATAATCATGACCTAGTCATATTATCCCGATGACCGCAGTACTTAAGAGTACTAGTTTCGTATCCTACGTGATCATCATCTCCATATGACTGAAGTGATACTTCCATCTTGACATCACACCCAATACACTACGATTCTTAGTATACCTAGAAGAGGCGTACACATAACCTGTTAAAGCCCCGGACGACCAAAACCAAAGTATACTGATTGTCGCAAGTATTAGCGATGCAAGTCTCAGGTTAAGACCAAATACACCTACCCTGGGATTCCGAATGGTCTATCTAGAGCGAAGCTGTTTCCGTACCATCGGTAAACAGAACCTCCTATTACACTTGTATGAGTATCCAATACCCAAATATATGAGAACTATGCCGTTACGCTTCCATAACACGCACAAGTGTAATACTAGTCCATTCCGCATTATCGATGTCCAGTCTCGATAATATTATGACTATGGATATTTAATGATTAAACCTTAGTGGATTAATATTGTCTCATATCTTATTAATTCGGTATTAATCATATGGAATTTTATCATTTATATATCTTGGTAATCTAATTACAAATGATAAAAGAACAATTTCTTTTGTCATATAGTTAATTTGTACAACAACACCATGTTCTGTACAAATAGTGATGCTATAGGTCATAATTGTCCAACAATCTCCCACTTGGCATATAGTTAATCACTCAAGTATCCTACACCTGAACTATGTACGGGTCGCTCAAACTTCTGCTGAGAAACAGCTTTCATCAGCGGATTTGCAATGTTATCATCTGATGCGTTTTTATTCGATAATCAGATGAAATATTTGAAGTATATACTTGGATCGTTGATGAGACCGTAATTCTTTAGCCTGTGCTGTAGCCCAGCTCAGCTGCTAACAGAACTATACCTAATCCAATTAGGATTATATAGATCCAAAATTGCTTCTTTTGCTGCCTCAGCTACATCAATGTTCCGCTTTTGTTATTTATTCGGCAAAAGTATCTTGCTTGGAAGATTTCCAGCTCACTGTTCCGTTATTCAAACTAAAAATGTACCCTTATTGCGACTTAAAGTCGTCTTTGTCGGTTTGGAAACTTGTAGCGGTGAACCTAGTCACTTCAAGTTCTCATTCTCCATAGCTTAAGAAAGCATCCTTAGTTCATCCAAGATACTCAATGATGTTCTTTACATTAATCCAGTGACCATCACATAGATTGGCCTTATAACGTCTACATATGCTTAAAGCATATGAGACATCAGGTCACATATATTTCAAAAACGTACGAGCTTTGGGAGGGTTGTCAGCAGCTTTCTAGATCTATCCCAGTAGATCTTTATTCCTAGAATAAATCCTTCTTCTTCCAGGTATTTCATGGAGAATTATAATGAAAGCCTAGCTTTCACCGATTATTTTATAGGAATGTTATTGCTAAAAAGAAATACATCATCAACTTATAGGACATTCATTGTCAGTGCACTCCCACTAACCTTCTTATATACACAAGAATCATACTCGTTTTGAATGAAATCATTTACCATTATGATCTCATCAAAACGTTGGTTCCAAAAACCCTATGCTTGCTTCAATCCATAAATGGATCGATTTAACTTGTTAACCTTATTTGCATATTTTGGCCCGAGAAAACCGTCAGGATGTATATAAACATCCTCCAAAAGTTTTCCGTTTAAGGAAAGCGATTTTGACGTCCATGTGCCATATTTAATAAATGAAATATGCAGCATTAGCAAGCATTATCCAAATGGATTTAATCATGGAAACAAGTGAAAAAGTTTCGTCGTAGTCGACACTATGTCGTTGATGATACCCTTTCGCTACAAGCCTAGCTTTGTACGTTTGTATGTTGCCATCCATGTTTGTCTTCACCATGAAGACCCTGTTGGGTTTCTACTATAGTCCCGGGATCAATTCAGCAAGAAATCATGTGTGAATACTCAAAGAGGTATGTCGGAATCATACTTACATTGATCGGTTATGCGATGCGAGGAACAACGAGCCCTTTGCTCCCTTGAAGCTCACGGTTTTGGACTGTCTTGTGCTCCTCCATATTCGGTCCTTCAAGCTCCAAGCTTGGTGTGCATTTCATGCCCACAGATGGGTTTCCCTATCACCTTCGTAAGACTTCGGATGTGTGCTCGCACTCGGAAAAATTTGCCGCAAATTCTTCCCTTGATCTTCATCTTGTTCTCGGCATTGGAGAAGAAGAAAGAAGATTTTTGGCCCTTGGCCGAGAGAGTGAGAGGAGAGAAGGAGAGAATGTGTTAAGTGTTGGTTGAGAGTTGTGTATCTAATACACTAAATTGATTTCTAAAATCAATTAAAAACATATACCAAAATTTTGTAAAATGCCTTTCAAAAAGTCAACAAAATTTGGAGCCAAAATGGCATTAAATGCTATCAACCACTCACATCACTATTCACATCAATCAATGATGACAAGCATCACTTCACTCAAAGTGATGTGACTTCCATCACTTGATTGACTAGTGATTTGACGCTAGATGTGACTTGTGGGCCGCACTTGAATTCAAAATGCGAGTGGGCCCACAAACACTCCCGGGCTCGGGTTCACTAATTCCGAATTAACGAATTTTCCGTTGCGACGTAATTAAATCAAATTCAATTAAATAATTTTGCCTTGCAAAATTACTATTCACGTCGCTAGCGAATTAATTTTAAATTAACTCGTTTGCCCGAATTAAAATCTAATTTTAATTCCGAGTCGAAATCCAATTTCGTATAATATATCGAATATATTATTTTATCGATTAATTCCAAATTAATCATTCTCTCTCTTTAAAATATTTTTATCCCAGATAAAATTCTCTGTAATTAATCCCAGATTAATTTCTCTCTCTTATAATTAATCCCAGATTAATAAAGTGCGAGTCATACGTCATCGGTGAATCTTCGGGAAAGCGACCCATGAGATCCCCGGATATGTTGGCAGTAAATCCGGTCGTCGGACTATCCGAACACGTACGTACCTAGTACTACATTTTTATCGATTTACATGACATGGTTGGCTTCTAGCAAAGCACCGTACCTACCCAATTCTCCAGAAATATTCTTAAAGGAATATACGATCTAATCAGGCGTAATATACATAGTATTGCGTATTACGATCCAGTATCAGATGTCACGTGCAAGGCCTAGGGCTGGAATTGTGTCTGCCCCTGTACGAAGCACATATCGGATCTCTGGTAACTAGTTTGTATAATCGGATAAACATAACCTAGTCATAATATCCCGATAGCTGCAGCATAAAAGAGAAGCAGTTCCGTATCCTACGTGATCATCATCTCCACTATGACTGGAGTGATACTTCCATCTCGACATCACACCCAATACACTACGATTCTCAATATACCCAGAAGAGGCGTACACAGAACCTGTTAAAGCCCTGGACGACCAAAAACCAAAGTATATTGTTTGTCGCAAGTATTAGCAGTGCAAGTCTCAGGTTAAAGACCAAAACACCTACCCTGATTCGGACTTCCATAGACACATAGTCAAACTACAATGGAATTCCGAGGGGTCTATCCAGAGCGAAGTTGTTTCCGTACCATCGGTAAACACAACCTCCTATTACACTTGCATGAGTATCATATACCCAAATATATGAGAACTATGCCGTTATGCTCCCACAACGCGCACAAGTGTAATACTAGTCTATTCCACATTATCGATGTCCAATCTCGATAATACTACGACTAGGGATATTTAATGATCAAACCTTCGTGGATTGATACTGTCTCATATCATCTCAATCCGGAACTAATCATATGGACCTTTTATCATTTATACATCTTGGTAATCTAATTACAAATGATAAAAGAACAATTTCCGTTGTCACACAGTTAATTTGTACAACAACACCATGATCTGTACAAATAGTGATGCTATAGGTCATAATTGTCCAAAAATCTCCCACTTGGCCTATAGCCAATCACTCAAGTGTATTACACCCGAACTATGTACGGTTCGCTCAAACTTCTGCTGAGAAAAGGCTTTCGTCAGTGGATTTGCTATGTTATCATCTGATGCGATTTATCTGATCATCACATCGCCACGATGTATGATCCGAATGAATCAGATGAATATTTGAAGTATATATCTGGATCATTGATGAGACCATTAATTCTTTAGCCTGTACTGTAGCCTAGCTCAACTGTTAACAAAACTACTCCTAATCTAATTAGGATTATTATCGATCCAAAAGGCTTCTATTGCTGCCTCAGCTGCAGCAATAATCCACTTTTTTTGTTTATTCGGTAACAATATCTTGCTTGGAAGATTTCCAGCTCACTGTTCCGTTATTCAAACTGTATAGTACCGTTATATGACTTATTCGTTTTCATCGGTTAGGAAAAACTTGCAACGGTGAAACCGAGTCACTTCAAGTTCTCCTCTCCATAGTATAAGAAGACATCCTTAGTTCATCTAAGATACAATGATGTTCTTAACATCATCCAGTGACTTCCTTGGATTGGCCTGATTGTGACTCCATATGCTCAAGTATATGAGACACCAGGTCACGTACATTTATTTCAATGACTAGTTTCTCGAGAGTGTCACAACCTTTAGATCATCCCAGTAGATCTTTATTCCCTAGAATAAATGGTTTGTTACTCTCAAGAATTCTTCAGAGAATTTTCATGAAAGCCGGCTTTCATCGATTGTAAGTATGGTGAAATATCAGTTCCAAGAATGATATGTCATCTTTATTTAGGACAGTCACTGTCAGTGGTGCTCCCCTACCCTCTTATATACACAAGAATCATTTTCAGATTGATTAAATCATCACCATTATTATTACATCAAAACGAAATTCCAAGAACATAATGCGTCTTGCTTCAAGCCATACATGATCAAATACTGCAAACCTTGTTTGCTAGTATGGGAACGACAAAATCTTTAGGATTTGTAAACTCTTCCAAAAGGTTTTCCGTTTAAGAAAACGTTTTGAGTTAACTGCATATTTCATAATGAAACAGGCAGCATCAGCAAGATATCCAATGGATTTACCGTGGCACAGGTAAAAGGTTTTAAATCCGTAAGCGACACTAGGTGATAATGATACCTTTTCGCTACAAGCCTAGCTTGGCACGTTGTTATTTGATGAGTGGTATTTATACCACTATTTCCCACTCATTTAACCTAATTTTTGTATTGTTTCTCGAGATTTATGAACGTTTTGATGTGTTTTGTTGTTATTTTGCAGATAAATAAAGTTTGGACAGCACTGGAGGCAATTTGGGACAAAACCGGACAAAAATGCACCAACTGGGATATTTATGTCTTCTCGCGTCGCGCCGCTCAAAGCTTTGGCGTCGCGACGCCCAGCGTGCGCCGGTTCTGCTAAAATGCGCCATGGTCAATGGGTCAACAATTTGAAAAGTTGACTTTGCTAAAATGCGCCGTGCCACGTGTCACCATCACAGAAGACTTGCTAACGTGCGCCGTGCCACGTGTCATCATCCTACGGCGCCGACAATCATCATCTACGCTATGGTGCGCTTCCACGTGTCGACATCTCAACAATTTGCTAAAATGCGCCCATGCCACGTGTCAAGATCAGACGTTGCCGACAATCTCACATCATGATGACGTAAGCAATGACGTCATGAACAGTGCCACGTCATCGGATAAGGATCTGATCTCTTAGCCGCCTGCCACGTGTCAAGCCGTTATTGAGCCACGTTGACTGTAGCGCGCGTCGCGACGCTAAAGGCTTCAGCGTCGCGACGCCCAACCCCATCCGCGCCTATAAATAGAGCGCGAGATTTCAGTTTTTGTTGTACCATTTCCTCTCCCAAATCCTATGTAATTAGGGAGTTTTCTCTCTCTCTAAGTTCTTTTTAATTAGTTTTGTAATTTTTAACTAAGTTCTGTAATAATAATAATTTACTTTCTTTATTTATTTTACAGTTTTTACTACTCATTATGAGGAGGTAACTTCCCTCTGTTAAGGTAAAAGGTAATTCTTTTACTATTACTTCTTAGATTATTCTCCCATAATTATAATATATTCAAGTTTTAAATTGACTTAATCAGGATACCGCCAGATTGGTCGGTGGTAATAAAATTCATATTCCGCCTTTATGGCTGGTTTATTTTAAATTCCGCCTTTATGGCTGGTTTATTTTAATTCCGCCTTTATGGCTGTTTATTTTCATTCCGCCTTTATGGCTGGTTATTTTAAAATGATTCCGCCTTTATGGCTGGTTGTTTTTAAACTATTAAATCAAAATACCGCCTATATGGCTGGATGAAAATGTTTTGCAAAGCTTATATTATATTATGGGAGAAATCTAATGTATATAGTAGAAGTAATTCCTTTTACCTTAGCAATTTATTTAATTCATTTTCATTCAGCATTTATTTTACTACGCATTTACTTTATGCAATTTTATTTTAAGTCTTTTAAGTTTTTAGCCCTAGTTATGTGTCGTAGCTAAGTTAGTTATCTAGGGTTGTGATGAATTTCAATTAAACCGGTTTATAAGGGTTAGATTATAGTTTGGGTAATTTAAAGATTTATTTATTGAGTCTTAATCTTAATGCTCTTTAATTAACTGGCCATTAATTAAATTGATTAGGTAAACTTAAAATGAACTAGACATAGGGATTTTAAGTTTAAGACCTTAGACTCAATAGCCCACGATCTTCCTTGAGGATAGATAACCCTTTAATAGATTTCCTTACAGGATAGGAATATACCTGTTGGGCGGGGGCCATAATTGGAACTTGAACTTAATGAATCTAGGTAATTTGGTTGACATAGACATATGGTTCAATTGGATTATACTAGGTATTTGTAATTGACCATCGGAAGAGGCTTTTACATAAGTTAGTGTTCCAGGTTAATAAATTGATATATTTACCCAACTATAAGATAACTACTTCATCTTTTAAATAATATTGAAATAAATCACAACCCTGGATAGTTTTTAATATTGAATTTCTTTAAATCTACTTTTAAGCAATTTAGTTATTTGTCTTTAAATTTAGAATCGTCGCCATTCCAAATCAATCAAACAACTTGTTAGATACTGGTAATCATTTGGCCAATAAATTGATAACAAAAAGTTTTAAGTCCTCGTGGGATCGATACTTTTTATACTACTTGAACGATACGTACGCTTGCGTTATACGTGTGTGTTTACGCCGGTCAAGTTTTTGGCGCCGTTGCCGGGGACTTAGTTATCTTTTATTATTAGTTTACGGGTTAGATTTGTTACTTGTATCTAATTTTTCTTTTACTTATTATTTTTGTTTTCTTGTGTTTCAGGTTCTCAGACACTTCATGAGACGAACCAGAAGCTTTGAATTCCGACCGCTTGACCCAGAAATTGAAAGAACTATCAGACAGTTGAGAAGGGAAAGGCGAGAAGGCCAAGAAGCTTTAGTCAACATGGAACCTGAACCTTTGGAGGTTGCACCACCAATTCCCATTCGAGACAGAACCATTCCGGTGGTAGATGGCCTCATTTCGTGTATTGTACTTCCTCCTTTACCAGCAAATGCAGGTGACATCAAAACTTGCATTCAGATGATTCAGCAAACAGTTCAGTTTGGGGGAAATGCAACTGAAGATCCTAATGCCCACATCAGCAACTTCCTGGAAGTCTGCGGCACGTTCAATTACAACCGAGAGCTGAAGAAGCTATGAGTTGAGAGTTTTCCCATATTCCCTGAAAGACAGAGCAAAAGCATGGCTACATTCACTACCAGCAGGATCATCACAACCTGGAACACTCTTGCTACAAAATTCCTTGCAAAATACTTTCCACCAGCCAGAACTGCAAAGTTGAGGAATGACATCACATCCTTTGTGCAGCAAGATTCAGAATCCTTGTACGAAGCTTGGGAGAGATACAAAGATTTGCTCCGGAAATGTCCTCACCATGAGATTCCAAAATGGCTTCAAGTCCAAACTTTCTACAATGGACTTTCTGGACTGATGAGAACCACAATCGATGCTGCTGCTGGAGGAGCTTTAATGGCAAAAGGAGAAGATCAAGCCTGGGACCTAATTGAAGAAATGGCCAACAACAACTCCTTGTGGCCAACAGAAAGAAGTCTGATTCAAAGAATTGCAGGAATATATGAAGTTGGAGCTAATACAGCAGTCATCAACACCAAGCTGGACCAGATATGCAAATTTATGGAGACTCTCAACACTCAAAGCACCACTGGATCCACAAGTTCACCATATGGAGGAGCACCAGAGAACCACACCAACTTGAAGAAACGGTGAATTATGTCAACAATTTCAACAGACAGGGGAACAATCCATATTCCAACACCTACAACCCAGGGTGGAGGAATCATCCTAATTTTTCATGGAGCAACAATTCAGGGCAGAAGAACTATCCACCACCTGGATTCCAGCAACAGAATAAAGGCCAGGAGCAGACAAATGAACCAGTGATGGCAGAGATGCTAGCTCAATTAAAAAGATATGAAGCCATGATTCAGAGCCAATCAGCTTCCATCAAAGCACTGGAGAATCAAATCGGACAACTGGCCAATGCTCAGAGTTACAGACCACCAGGTAATCTTCCCAGCAACACAGAACCAAATCCAAGGAACCGAGGGAAGGAGCAATGTCAAGCCATTACCTTAAAGAGCGGTACTGAGATCAACAAAGATGTTGGAGTCCAGATATCTCAAGAAGAAGTTCCAAAAGAAACCGAGAAACAGATGGAGGAAAAAGAAGCAAAAGAAAAGAAGCAAAGGAAAAAGTACCAGAACAGATCACTCCACCTCCACCTTTTCCTCAGCGTCTTCAGAAAAACAAATGGACAAACAGTTTGCTCGTTTCTTGGAGATTTTCAAAAAGCTGCACATTAACATACCATTTGCAGAAGCCTTGGAACAAATGCCCAGTTATGTCAAATTCATGAAAGACATTCTTTCACGAAAACGGAGATTGGGAGACTTGAAACAGTAGCTTTGACAGAAGAATGCAGCGCCATCATTCAGAGGAAACTTCCCCGAAGTTGAAAGATCCTGGCAGTTTCACAGTTCCTTGCACCATTGGAGAACATTACATTGGTAAGGCTTTATGTGATTTAGGTGCCAGTGTTAATTTAATGCCTTTTTCTATTTACAGGAAATTGCAAATTGGAGAAGCAATGCCTACCTCAGTATCTTTGCAACTTGCTGATCGAACACTCGCATTTCCGAGAGGAGTCGTGGAAAATGTGCTGGTTAAAGTTGACAAACTCATCCTTCCAGCTGACTTCATCATCCTTGACATGGAAGAAGACAAAGAAGTACCTATCATTCTTGGGAGACCATTTTTGGCTACAGGTAAAACTGTAATTGATGTGCAAAAAGGAGAACTAACCATGAAAGTGCAGGACCAAGAAGTGACCTTTAATGTTTTCCAAGCCATGAAATTCCAAGCGATGAAAAGGAAGAAGAAGAATGCTTCAGAATTGATGTTGTTGATAAAATTGTTCAGAATACTGAGTCAAATCCCACAGATACACTTGAAGCTTGCATCACCAACATGACTGACAGCGAGCTAGATGCTGAAATCTTGGAATGTATCAACTACCTTGACAAACCATTCCGATTCAAAGTAACACCACCAGTTGAAAGCTTGGAACTGCCAAAGAAAGATCGAATCAAACCTTCGATTGAAGAACCACCGCAGCTGGAACTAAAGTTACTTCCGAGCCATCTCAGGTATGCATTTCTTGGAAACTCTTCTGAATTACCTGTTATTATTTCTTCTTCACTAACATTGGAGCAGGAAGAAAAACTACTGAGAGTGTTACGAGAGCACAAAAGAGCCATTGGCTGGACTATAGCAGACATTCGAGGCATTAGTCCATCATTTTGCATGCACAAGATCTTGATGAATGATGAATACAAACCCACAGTGGAGCATCAACGGAGACTCAATCCAATCATGAAGGAAGTCGTGAAGAAAGAAATCATCAAATGGTTGGATGCTGGCATCATTTACCCCATCTCAGACAGCACTTGGGTAAGTCCTATGCAGTGTGTACCAAAGAAAGGAGGAATTACTGTTGTCACCAATGAAAAGAACGAGCTGATTCCAACAAGAACGGTGACTGGATGGAGAGTATGTATGGATTACAGGAAGCTGAACAAAGCCACGAGAAAGGACCATTTTCCGCTGCCATTCATTGACCAGATGTTAGACAGACTGGCAGGACATGAGTTCTATTGCTTTCTTGACGGATATTCAGGGTACAATCAGATTGCCATCGCACCAGAAGACCAGGAGAAAACTACTTTTACATGTCCCTATGGTACTTTTGCTTTCCGCAGGATGCCATTTGGATTATGTAATGCCCCTGCCACTTTTCAGCGTTGCATGATGGCCATCTTCTCAGACATGCTGGAGCAGAGTATGGAGGTTTTTATGGATGATTTTTCTGTGTTTGGAGATTCTTTTGACCATTGTTTGAAAAATTTGGAACAGGTATTACAAAGGTGCGAAGATACAAACCTGGTACTCAATTGGGAGAAATGCCATTTCATGGTACAGGAAGGCATTGTTCTTGGACACCGGATTTCACAAAAGGGAATCGAGGTAGACAAAGCAAAGATAGAGACAATTGAGAAACTACCTCCACCAACATCTGTAAAAGGGATTCGGAGTTTTCTTGGACATGCAGGTTTTTACAGGAGATTTATCAAAGACTTTTCCAAGATTGCCAAACCTCTTTGCAATCTTCTGGAAAAGGATGTGCCTTTCAACTTCACCAAAGAATGCCAGGAAGCTTTCGAGATCTTAAAACAGAAGCTGATTTCTGCCCCCATCATTGTAGCACCAGATTGGACCCTTCCATTTGAGGTAATGTGTGATGCTAGTGATTTTGCTGTAGGTGCGTTTTGGGACAACGCAAAGCAAAGATTTTCCACACCATTTACTACTCCAGCAGAACTCTGAATGAAGCTCAACTCAACTACACAACCACTGAAAAGGAGTTGCTAGCAGTTGTGTACGCTTTTGACAAATTCCGCTCCTATCTGCTGGGTCCCAAAGTGGTGGTTTACACAGATCATTCAGCCATCAAATACCTGATCACAAAGAAAGATGCCAAACCCAGATTGATCCGTTGGATACTTCTTTTGCAAGAATTCGACGTGGAGATTCGAGACAGGAAAGGAACAGAAAACCAGGTGGCAGATCACTTATCGAGGCTGGAAAATGGAGAAACAGCTGACAAAGAACTGACAATCAAAGAAACTTTTCCAGATGAACAACTGTTTTCCATAAAACAACAGGAAGTCCCTTGGTATGCTGACTATGTTAATTATATTGTAACAGGAAAATGGCCGTTGGAATGGACAACTCAGCAACGGAAAAGTTTTCAAAGAAGTCAAGCACTATGTCTGGGATGAACCGTACCTGTTTAAACGCTGTGCTGATCAATTACTGAGACGGTGTGTTCCACAGGAGGAAGTCAACAGTGTTTTGCAACACTGTCATTCATCACCATACGGCGGACACTTCAGTGGAAACAAAACTGCAGCCAAAGTCCTTCAATCAGGTTTGTTCTGGCCCACACTTTTTAAAGATGCTTATCTTTTTGCTTTTCAATGTGACAGGTGCCAGAGAACGGGGAATATTTCAGGAGAAACGAAGGACCGTTGCAAAACATTCTGGAAGTGGAAATATTCGATGTATGGGGTATTGATTTCATGGGACCCTTTGTTCCATCATTTGGAACCTGTACATTCTGGTTGCTGTAGACTACGTCTCCAAATGGGTTGAGGCAATTGCACTGCCATCCAATGATTCCAAAGTGGTGATCAAATTCCTGAAAAAGAACATTTTCACTCGGTTTGGAACACCTCGAGCAATCATCAGCGATGGTGGCTCTCATTTCTGCAACAAATACTTCGATGCACTCCTATCCAAATACGGAGTTACTCACAAAGTTGCCACTGCTTACCATCCACAGTCAAATGGACAGGTTGAGGTTTCAAACAGGGAGATCAAAAGAATCCTAGAAAGGACCGTTGGATCAACAAGGAGGGACTGGTCTACAAAACTAGATGATGCATTATGGGCCTACAGAACAGCTTACAAGACACCCATTGGTATGTCTCCATATCAATTGGTGTTTGGGAAAGCATGCCATCTGCCAGTTGAGCTTGAACACAAGGCGTATTGGGCACTGAAGAAGTTGAATCTTGACTCACAAGCTGCAGGAGAGAAAAGACTTCACCAACTCAATGAATTGGAGGAATTTCGCCTACAGGCTTATGACAATGCCAAATTATACAAAGAAAAGACCAAAAAATGGCATGACCGAAAAATAGTGCACAGACAGTTAGAACCAAGGCAGCAGGTGTTGTTGTACAACTCGAGATTAAAACTTTTCCCTGGAAAGTGAAATCTAGGTGGTCAGGACCATTTGTGATCACTCAGGTTTTACCATATGGAGCTGTTGAGTTACTGGATCCCAATACCAAACCAACAACACATTCAAAGTTAACAGTCAGCGTGTCAAGCACTACTGGGGAGAATCATTTGAGCGACAAAAAGAAAGTGTCACACTTTCAGATCCAGCATAAACGTTCAAGAAGTCACGTCTAGCTGACGACTTTAAACTTAGCGCTCGCAGGGAGGCAACCCATGCAATTTTTGTATATATTGTGATTTGGTGTGATTTAATTTTGTGTGTTTAGTTTTTGCAGATTAAGTCATTTCAAGATGGAAGAAGCTCTCTCAAATCTTCACAAGCAATTTCCTTCTCTCCCTCAAAAATCTCTGATGAAAGTCTACAAAGCTCGCTTGGAACGGATGAGGTTACTGACGATCTATGGTGTTCCCAATGACATTCGTTGGGTAATTGAAGCACGAGTCCGATTGGCAGGTGAGTCTTCTGACTCTTTTATTTCACACTTGCCTGGTTTTGGAAGAAGCACCTATGCAAAGAAACGAAGAGCTAAGCAAATGGGTGTTTGTTACAAATGTGCACGTTGGAATTGCAACACTCGTTGTCGTTCTTTAGGAATGGTGTCTGTTAATCGCGAAGACAAAATTAAATTCATTAGGGATGGCTTGAGTAAGGAGTCTTTAGATGATATATCTTCGACTCTTGAGACGCATCCCAGTGGATATGTTCACATAGAATTTCGCAGATTACATACACAATTTCAAAAAGAAAGACAACAGTTAAGTCTTGGGAATCTGACTAAAAAACCCTGTTTGCCAATTTATAGAAAATTGGATGGGAAGCTTGTCCCTGACGCATAGACGTTAATCAAGCTGTAAATTTTTGTACATATTATCTCTTTGTCTTTTCCTAATAATTGTGATTTGTTTTGTTGTTTTCTTTTATTTCTCCGACAGGATCCAGATCTTGTTTGACTATCACGATCTATTTTACTATTTTGCTACTAATCGTCCTTTGGAAGATACTTGTGCTATTTTTACTCACCCTTTTCAGGTATTATAAATTCAACTCATCATTGCACCTTTGAAGTCATCCAGAGTCAAAGAAAGAAAACATAAAAATGGAAGCCACTTCAAGAAGACGAGTTGAAAACATTTGTGTGTTTTGCGGTAGTACTGTTGGTACTAAACCACAATACATAGAAGCAGCACAGGAATTGGGTCGAGTTTAGCTGCAAGGAATATGCACTTAATATATGGCGGAGGAAATCTCGGACTTATGGGGATCGTTTCAAAGCCGTACAGGAAGGAGGCAGTCATGTTTTGGGAATCGTCCCAAAACCCTTGGCAGAGGCAAATCTTATTGGATCATCAAACGGAGAGGAACTGATCGTATCAGGTATGTCTGAACGTTTGGTAGAAATGATTAACCGTGCTGATGCTTTTATTGCTTTGCCAGGTGGCTTGGGTACATTGGAGGAAATTTTTATAGTTCTATCTTGGGCGAACCTGAACATACACCAGAAACCAATTGGACTACTCAACGTTGATGGATTTTATGATTTTCTTTGTGTGTTTTTGATGATGCTCGGAGAAATGGGTTCGTGTCAAAACCTATGAAAGAACTCCTCTTCACTGCCAGACTTGCTCCGGATCTAATAGACCAACTCATAGCCTATGAACCACAAGTTGACCCTATCCTATCAAAGATAAATTGGTCTGAGGACGATCGTGGTAAGAGGCGTCGAATTAATCTGGATCTTAACCTTTAATTTCCTGTAGATTTCAGCTAACCAGGTACAACCTTCTAACTCTCCTTTTACTGTTTAAGACATTGGGGACAATGTCTCATTTAGGTTTGGGGGAGGGATTTAGTTGATTAGTACCTTGTTTTTAGTTTGTATGTTGTTTTTATTTTTAGTCCAAAATTTTTCGAAAAATACAAAAAAATTGAAAAATTTTCAAAAATTACAAAAATATTTTGCATTTTTGTATTTTTGTTTTGACTAAAAAGGTGAAATTGGTGAGAGGTAGCTGAGTAAGGAGTTTTCACTCCTGATACGTATCTCAAACCATTTATTTCAAAACAAGTTAATTTTTGTTTATTTCCTTTTAAATTATTTAATTTGTGAATTCTCCATAAATCTGACTAAAATGGATCTTCATATATTCAGTTGACAGGTATTATGAACTTACATGGAACATACAATCATGAGCTAAAATTGAAAAGTTTGTAATATTCCGTGCTATAGTTTAATTGGAGGAAGCATCTCTAAATAGTGATGGAGTAAAAAAAAAAAAAAAAAAAAAAAAAAAGTATCTAGATCCGAGTTATTAAGTCTGTAAGGGTGTTTTAACACCTAGTGCCCTAAAACCAACTGGTTTGGGAGTCACTGGCCCAAAGCTCGTTACATGGATCGAAGATGCTGCAAAAATATATATATATCTGAAGTCTGAGTAATTAAGTTCGTAGGGGTGTCTTAACACCTGGTGCCCTAAAGCCAACTGGTTTGGGAGCCACCGACCCAAAGCTCGCTACATAGACGGAAGGTATTGTATATAAATAAAAAATAGAGAAAAAATCAAAGAAAAAATCAGAAAAATCAGAAAATTATTCCATTGCTACAAAAAGTGTGAAATCTGATAGAACTTTAGGACAAAAATATTACTCTCTTATCAACTGCACTTATGACTGTTGTGGGCAAAAATGAGTTGATTAATATTTTGTTAGCTGTGTATATGGAGAATGGTAAAAATAATCGGAGAATTTACTTATTCGGTAATTTAGAAAGAAACAAAACAACTAGTAACTTGGAGTAGAATTTTCACCTGATTAGTCACTAACTTTCTTTATTCTCTTTTCGCTTGTCTTTTTGCTTTTGTGTGCATTAGTTTTAACTAACTTTTTACTTTTGTAAAATGTTTGTGGGTATCATTGCTGTAAACCCTCACGAGACTACAACTCGTCCACTAGGGACACCTAGGGGTTTAAAGGCTTGTTGCATATGCTAAATGCAACCGTGATCCCTACGAAAGTGGCTTAGTTAAAGTTTATTTTCATGTTATTTTATTTTCTGTTTTGCTCGAGGACTAGCAAAATGTTAGGTTTGGGGGTGTGATGAGTGGTATTTATACACTATTTCCCACTCATTTAACCTAATGTTTTGTATTGTTTCTCGAGTTTATGAACGTTTTGATGTGTTTTGTTGTTATTTTGCAGATAAATAAAGTTTGGACAGCACTGGAGGCAATTTGGGACAAAACCGGACAAAAATGCACCAACTGGGATATTTCTGTCTTCTCCGTCGCGCCGCTCAAGCTTGCGTCGCGACGCCCAGCGTGCGCCGGTTCTGCTAAAATGCGCCATGGTCAAGGGTCAACAATCTGAAAAGTTGACTTTGCTAAAATGCGCCGTGCCACGTGTCACCATCACAAAGACTTGCTAACGTGCGCCTGCCACGTGTCATCATCCTACGGCGCCGACAATCATCATCTACGCTATTGTGCGCCTTGCACGTGTCGCATCTCAACAATTTGCTAAAATGCCCCATGCCACGTGTCAAGATCAGACGTTGCCGACAATCTCACATCATGATGACGTAAGCGTGACGTCATGAACAGTGCCACGTCATCGGATAAGATCTGATCTCTTAGCCGCCTTGCCACGTGTCAAGCCGTTATTGAGCCACGTTGAACTGTACGCGCGTCGCGACGCTAAAGGCTTCAGCGTCGCGACGCCCAACCCCATCCGCGCCTATAAATAGAGCGCGATGGTTTCAGTTTTTGTGTACCATTTCCTCTCCCAAATCCTATGTAATTAGGGAGTTTCTCTCTCTCTAAGTTTCTTTTATTAAGTTTTTGTAATTTTTAATTAGTTCTGTAATAATAATAATTTACTTTCTTTATTTTACAGTTTTTACTACTTTATGAGGAGGTAACTTCCCTCTGTTAAGGTAAAAGGTAATTCTTTTACTATTACTTCTTAGATTATTCTCCCATAATTATAATATATTCAAGTTTTAAATTGACTTAATCAGGATACCGCCAGATTGGTCGGTGGGTAATAAAATCATATTCCGCCTTTATGGCTGGTTTATTTTAAATTCCGCCTTTATGGCTGGTTTATTTTAAGTTCCGCCTTATGGCTGTTTATTTTCATTCCGCCTATATGGCTGGTTATTTTTAAAATGATTCCGCCTTTATGGCTGGTTGTTTTTAAACTAATTAAATCAAAATACCGCCTATATGGCTGGATGAAAATGTTTTGCAAAGCTTATATTATATTATGGGAGAAATCTAATTAGTATATAGTAGAAGTAATTCCTTTTACCTTAGCAATTTTATTTTAATTCATTTTCAGCATTTATTTTACTGCATTTACTTTATGCAATTTTATTTTAAGTCTTTTAAGTTTTTAGCCCTAGTTATGTGTCGTAGCTAAGTTAGTTATCTAGGGTTGTGATGAATTTCAATTAACCGGTTTATAAGGGTTAGATTATAGTTTGGGTAATTTAAAGATTTATTTATTGAGTCTTAATCTTAATGCTCTTTAATTAACTGGCCATTAATTAAATTGATTAGGTAAACTTAAAATGAACTAGACATAGGGATTTTAAGTTTAAGACCTTAGACTCAATAGCCCACGATCTTCCTTGAGGATAGATAACCCTTTAATAGATTTCCTTACAGGATAGGAATATACCTGTTGGGCGGGGTAGCCATAATTGGAACTTGAACTTAATGAATCTAGGTAATGTGGTTGACATAGACATATGGTTCAATTGGATTATACTAGGTATTTGTAATTGACCATCGGAAGAGGCTTTTACATAAGTTAGTGTTCCAGGTTAATAAATTGATATATTACCCAACTATAAGATAACTACTTCATCTTTTAAATAATATTGAAATAAATCACAACCCTGGATAGTTTTTAATATTGAATTTCTTTAAAATCTACTTTTAAGCAATTTTAGTATTTGTCTTTAAATTTAGAATCGTCGCCATTCCAAATCAATCAAACAACTTGTTAGATACTGGTAATCATTTGGCCAATAAATTGATAACAAAAGTTTTAAGTCCTCGTGGGATCGATACTTTTTATACTACTTGAACGATACGTACGCTTGCGTTATACGTGTGTGTTTACGCCGGTCAGTATGGGCCATCCCATGGACGTCTTCCTTGAAGACTTATAGAGTACCAATATGCAACAATGCCTTCCGGGTACATCAAATAGTATCCAACATATTGGTATAAAACTGGAATCCATTTCGGACATACGACACTTGTGCATAATAGGGGGTCGATAAAACCTGTTCACTTCCGCATACGTAGTCAGTTCGGATCCCTCAAATAAGATGACATCTTTAATGAGGTGAAGATCAGAAACCATAATCCAGGTTTGTTTTGCTGAGGCTCTCCGACTTAACGCGGTTGCTTGTGTATTCAAAGATTATTGGTAGAAGGTTCTCCTTGATGAACTATTTGTGTGTATTAAGAATCGGGTGTCTGGAATAGTATTACTCTGATGTTCATCGAGTTTTACTTCCTCCCACAAATTACCACTGCATATTGGTATCCTCTTAGGAAAACGCATGGAGAGCAACATTACATTGTTCTCATTGTGATTTGTATAATTACTATACTTTGTTTGCCCTATGGATACCTAAATTTAGGTACTTATCCAATTTGGTTTGGTGGAGTTTCTCGGTCCTCGAGGATCGAATAAACAAGCATAAACATTTCGAATACAATCAAAGGAATTTGAATACTTACAATGATCATTGAGATATGCGGGAGACAACAAAAAATTTTTCGGCCCTCCCTTTGGAAGTCACTGCAGTGAGCATTTGATGTCTCCTTTTCGGCTTTGGTCCTCCTCCAACTCCAAGCTTTGTTTGATGGTTATTCAAGATCACAAATGGGTTTCCCTATCACCTTCGCAAGACTCCGAGTGTGCTAGCACTCTTGATTTTTGCCAAAAAATCATCAATTGCTTCTCTTCATTCTCTCTCGTGATGGACCAGAAAAACAGAAGAAAATTGGCCTGTTTGGCCGAGAGAGAGGAAGAGAAAATGGAGAGAGTGAAGTGTTGGTGGTAGAAAGTGTATCTAATACACTAAATCAATTTCCAAATTTATTACCAATTTTCTCTTTCCAAAGTCAAGCATTAAAGCTTGCCAACTACCACATCAACTATTCACATCACTCAATCAATCAAGTGACAAGTTGTCACATCACTCAAAGTGACTATGACTTCAAGCTTGTCACATCACTCAATTAATCAAGTGACAAGTTGTCACATCAATCAAGCATTAAAGCTTGCCAACTACCACATCAACTATTCACATCACTCAATCAATCAAGTGTTGGTTGGTTGACGCTTGATGTGACTAGCGATTTGATGCTTGATGTGACTTGCGTGCCGCACTCGAATTCGAAATACGAATGCGCTCACAAACACTCCCGGGCTCGGGTTCGCTAATTCCAAATTAACGAATTTTCCGTCGCGACGTAATTAAATGATTATGCCTAGCGAAATCACTATTCACGTCGCTAACGAATCAATTCTAAATTAACTCGTTTGCCCGAATTAAAATCTAATTTTAATTCCGCGTCGAAATCCAATTCGTATAATATATCGAATATATTATTTTGTCGATTAATTCCAAATTAATCGTTTTCTCTCTTTAAATGATATTTTATCCCAGATAAAATATCTCCGTAATTAATCCTAGATTAATTTTCTCTCTCATCTAATTAATCCAGATTAATAAAAGTGTGAGTCATACGTCATCGGTGAATCTTCGGGAAGCGACCCATGAGATCCCCGGATATGTTGGCAGTAAATTCGGTCGTCGGACTATCCGAACACGTAAGTACCTAGTACTACCTTTTTACCGATTTACAAGACAAGGTTGGCTTCTAGCAAAGTGCCATGCCTACCCAATTCTCCAGAAATATCCTTATAGGAATATAGTGATCTATATCAGGCGTAGTATACGTAGTATTGCGTATTTCGATCCAGTATCAGATGATCACATGGAAGGCATGGGGCTGGTACAGTGTCTGCCCCGTACGAAGCATATATCGGATCACTAGCAACTAGTCTCTTTATTATCGGATAATCATGACCAAGTCATATTATCCCGATGGTTGCAACCCTTAGAGAACCAGTTCTGTATCCATGCGCGATCATCATCTCCATATGACTGGAGTGATACTTCCGTCTTGACATCACACCCAACACACTACGATTCTCAATATACCTAGCAGAGGCGTACACGGAACCTGTTAAAGCCTTGGACGACCAAAACCAAAGCATATTGATTGTCGCAAGTATTAGCGGTGCAAGTCTTAGGTTAAGACCAAATACACCTACCCTGATTTCAGACTTCCATAGACACATAGTCATATACCAATGGAATTCCGAGGGGGTCTATCCAGAGCGAAGCTGTTTCCCATACCATCGGTAAACACAACCTCTTATTACACTTGCATGAGTATCTTATACCCAAATATATGAGAACTATGCCGTTATGCCCTCATAACGCGCACAAGTGTAATACTAGTCTTTTACGCATTATCGATGTCCAATCTCGATAATACTCTGACTAGGGATATTTAATGATTTATCCTTCATGGACTGATACTGTCTCATATCATCTCAATCCAAGAACAAATCATAAGGACCTCCTATCATTTATATATCTTGGTGATCTAATCACAAGTGATAAGAGAGCAATCTCTTTGTCACATAGTTAATTTGTACAAGAACACCATGATCTGTACAAATAGTGACGCTATGGGTCATAATTTTCCAACAATCTCCCACTTAGCCTATAGCCAGTCACTCGAGTGTCCTACACCCGAACTATGTACGGTTGGCTCAAACTGCTGAGGAAGTCTTTCGTCAGCGAATTTGCATGATTATCGTCTGATGCGATTTATTCTATCATCACATCGCCACAATGTATGATTTGAACGAATCAGATGAATAGTTGATGTATGTATCTGGATCGTTGATGATACCATTAATTCTTTAGCCTGTGCTGTAGCCTAGCTCAGCTGCTAATAGAACTATATCTAATCGAATTAGATTTGTTATCGACCCAAATGGCTTCTATTGCTGCCTCAGCTGCAGCAATAATCCACATTTTTTGTTTATTTGGTAACAATATCTTGCTTGGAAGATTTCCAGCTCACTGTTCCGTTATTCAAACTTTATAGTACCGTTTCTACGAATTATAGTCGTTTTATCGGTTAGGAAACTTGCAGCAGTGATCCCAGTCACTTTAAGTTCTCCATCTCCATAGATTAAGACAACATCTTTAGTTCTCTAAGATACTAAGTATGTTCTTAACATCAATCCAGTGACTATCACTAGGATGGACCTGATTGTGAATCCATATGCTCAAAGCGTATGAGAAACTAGGTCGCGTACATTTTTCAATGTACGAGTTCTCGGAGAGTTTTCATGAAAGCCAAGCTTTCACCGATTTTATTATGGGAATATCATTTCCAAGAAATGACATATTATCATTATTTTTATAGGACAATATTGTCAGTGCGCTCCCACTAACCTCCTTATATACATAAGAATCATTTCGTTTTGAATTAAATCATATACCATTATGATTACATCAAAACGATAATTCAAAGAACCTAATGCTTGCTTCAATCCAAACATGGATCGAATAACTTGCAAACCTTATTTGCTAGTTTTGGTACGAAAAAACCGTCAGTATGTTGTAAACATCCTCCGAAAGGTTTCCGTTTAAGGAAATCAATTTTCCCGTTCAGCTGTCACATTTCATAAATGAAACATGCAGCATCAGCAAGCATTTTCCAAATGGATTCAACAGTGGAAACATGTAAAAGGTTTCGTTGTAATCAACATAATGTTGATAATGATACCTTTCCGCTACAAGCCTAGCTTTGTACGTTGGTATGTTGCCTTCCATGTATGTCTTCCTTGAAGACTTATATAGTACCAATAGGCACAATGCCTTGCGGTACAACAACTAGTGTCCAAACATAGTTGATATACATGGAATCCATTTCAGATTATATGGAACTTTGCCATGATAGGGAGTCGATACCTTGTATCACTTCCTCATACGTAGTCAGTTGGTATTCCTCAATAAGATTGTCATCTTTATGAGGTGAGATCAGAAACCCATACCCCATGTTGTTTTCTAATTCTCTCCGACATACGCGGTTCTTGTGTATTCGAAGATTAATGATATAGTTTCATCATTGATGAACTATTTATGTTCCATTAAGATTCAGTGCTGGAATAGTATTACTCCGATTTTCATCGAGTTTTACTATCCTCCCACTTACCACTGCATTTCGGTATTTCTTTTAGGAAAACCGCATGGTGAGCAACAATTAAATTGTTCTATTGTGAGTTGTATAAGTACTATACTTTGGTATCCCTAGGATAACCTACAATTTGGCACTTATCCGATTTGGGTTTTAGTTTGGTATCATCCAAACACATGCCTAGCATTCCCAAATTATCGGGATTGAGAAACCCGGTTTCTTTCCTGTTCATATCTAATATGATATCTGTCAAACAAATTTTTTTATGGAACCTTATTCAAAATAAGTTCTGCACTGTTAATGTGTATCCGTTGAAGGAAATGGTAGCTCAGAGTGACTCATGATTAGCCTTATCATGTCTAACATAATTCGGTTTATCTGGTTCAGACACACCGTCAAATTGATGTGTTTCGGAAGGAGTCCTCAATGAAAGAATACTATACTCTTTCAAGTATATTAGAAACTTATTGCTTAAGTATTTTCCATTACGGTCTGATCGTGACGGTATAATACTTTAGCCGATCTGTTTGTGTATTTCGTGTCGAAACCATAAAAGTTTCCGATTTGTGACTCAAAAGAAACGCATAACCATAACGCGACGCCACATCCGTAAAGGTCACGAAATATTCATATCCACCTCTAGCCTAGCTAGACATGGGCCCACTTGCTTCACTATGAAGTAGGGCTAACAGATCAGTGGCATTTGCTCTTTTACCAAGTAAATGTGTTTTAGGCACTTTGCCCAATAAACTAGATTCGTAGACTTTATTTGAATAGAATCAAATTTGTCCTAGTACCCATTATTCGAAACTGTGGATATACGATTCTTTTTTAATTGTGTCCCAGACAACAATGCCACATTATGTTTCATCTGATCAAATCAGTTTGAGCTATTTGTTTGTCATGTTATACGTCTCAGATTCATTTATATTCAAAATATAAATTCTGTTATTCACATCTAATGTGTTTATCTCAATATCATCTTTATAAAATAAAACACTTTAGTGTTCTAGAATATAAAGGTAAATCCGCAACGGATTAAACACTGATATAGAGATAATGTTTCTAGTCAAACTAGTTACATTATAACAGTTTCCTAATTTAAGTACACACTGATGAGTGGTATTTATATCACTATTTCCCACTCATTTATCCTAATATTTTGTATAGATTCTTGAGTCTTGTGAATATTTTGATGTGTTTTGTGTTATTTTGTAGATAAATAAAGTTTCAGGACATTCTGGAGATGATTTGGGGCAAAACAAGAAAAATTGGCAAAAAGGGCATTTTGGTCATTTCCAGCGTCGCGACTCCAATACCTTCCGCGTCGCGACGCCTAACGTGCACCAGAGTCTACTAATGTACGCCGGGTCAACGGATCAGAATTTGAGAAGTTTGACTTTGCTAACGTGCACCGTGCCACGTGTCACCATCACAGCCGATCTGCTAACTTGCACCTTGCCACGTGTCATCATCCTACGCTGCCGACACTCAGACTTGACACGTGTCGCCTCGTCATCATCCATGTCATTAGTCAAAGAGTCAACTTCTCCATGTGTCACACCACGTCATCAGCCACGTCACCAGGTCAACAGAGTCAACTTGCCACGTCAGCATCAGCCAATCACAGCGTGACAAGTGTCGCCACGTGTCGCAATCCTATTATGCCGACAATTGCAACGCCACGTCAGCATGACGTCATCAATGACGTCATCACAATAATTGAGTCTTAGCCGCCTTACCACGTGTCGCTTTAACAGTCAGCCGCCTTGCCACGTGTCGCCTTCTCAACGTGCCACGTCGAACTGTTCCAGCGTCGCGACGCCGGACCCTTACCCGAGCCTATAAATTCAGCACGAAATTTCAGTATTTGTTACACCATTCTCTCTCACTTCTTTGATGTAATTAGGGAGTTCTTCTCTCTCTAAGTTTCGTTTTAATTTTTATTTTTTAGTTTTGTAATAATTTTAATTACGTTTTGTAATAATAATAATTTACTTTCTTATTTTACAGTTTTTACTATTCACTATGAGGAGGTAACTTCCCTATGGTAGGGTGAAAGGTAATTATTTTACTATTGCTATTTAGATTAATCTCCCTTAAATATAATATATTCACTATTTAAAATATTGACTTAATAAGGGATATCGCTATATTGGTCGGTTGATAATTCATTTTAATCTGGTTTAAACCTGACTAATCAAGGATACCGCTATATTGGTCGGTTGGTAATTTAATTTTGGTTCCACCTTAATGGCTGGTTGGACTTAATTTGACTAATCAAGGATACCGCCAGATTGGTCGGTTGGTAATTAAATTCCCTTACCGCCTATATGGCTGGTTGGACTTAATTTGACTTAATCAGGATACCGCCAGATTGGTCGGTTGGTAATATTATCACAAGTTTATATATTATTTTCTGGGAGATATCTAAATTAGTAGTAGTAGAAATAATTCCTTTTACCTTAGCATTTTTATTTCATTTTACTTTTAAAGCTTTTACTTTACGCAATTACTTTTCAGCACTTTTATTTTATGGCTTTTACTTTTCAGTTTTTACTAGCCCTAGCTATGTGTCATAACTAAGTAGTAATCTAGGGTTGTGATGAAATCCAATATCACCGGTTTATAAGGGTTAAATTATAATTTGGGTAATATAAAGATTTATTTATTGAGTCTTAATCTTAATGCTTTTTATTAACTGGCCACTAATAAAATTGATAAGGTAAAATTAAAATGAACTAGACATAGGGATTTTAGGTTTATGACCTCAGACTCAATAGCCCACGATCTTCCTTGAGGATAGATAACCCTTTAATAGATTTCCTTACATGATAGGAATATACCTGTCGGGCGGGGGTAGCCATAATTGGAACTTAATCTTAATGAATCCAGATAATTTGATTGACATAGACATATGGTTCAATTAGGTTAAATTGGATATTTGCAATTGACCATCGGAAGAGGCTTTTACATAATTTAGTGTTCCAGGTTAATAAATCAATATTTTACCCAATTATAAGATAACAACTTCATCTTTAAATAATATTGGAAGAAATCACAACCCTAGATAGTTTTAATATTGAATTTTCTCAAAATATCTTTTCGAACAATTTTAGTTACTTATCTTTAAATTTAGAATCGTCGCTTTTTCAAATCAATCAAACAACCTGTCAGATACTAGTAATCATTTGACCTCATAAAAAATTAATAGATAAGGTTTTAAGTCCTCGTGGGATCGATACTTTCTATACTGCTTGAACGATACGTGCGCTTGCGTTATATGTGTGTGTTTACGCCGGTCAAGTTTTTGGCGCCGTTGCCGGGGACTTAGTTATCTTTTACTATTAGTTTAGGGTTAGATACATTTACTTGTATCTAATTCTTTTTACTTATTATTTCTGTTTTCTTGTGTTACAGGTTCTCAGAAACTATATGAGACGAACCAGAAGCTTTGAACTCTGACCGCTTGACCCAGAAATTGAAAGAACCATCAGACAGTTGAGAAGGGAAAGGCGAGAAGGCCAAGAAGCTTTAGTCAACATGGAACCTGAACCTTTGGAGGTTGCACCACCAATACCCATTCGAGACAGAACCATTCCGGTGGTAGATGGCCTCATTTCGTGTATTGTACTTCCTCATTTACCAGCAAATGCAGGTGACATCAAAACTTGCATTCAGATGATTCAGCAGACAGTGCAGTTTGGAGGAAATGCAACTAAAGATCCTAATGCTCACATTAGCAACTTCCTGGAAGTTTGCGGCACTTTCAATTACAACCGAGCATCAGAAGAAGCAATGAGACTACGGGTTTTTCCATACTCCTTGAAAGACAGAGCAAAAGCATGGCTACATTCATTACCAGCAGGTTCTATCACAACTTGGAACGCTCTAGCCACAAAATTCCTTGCAAAATACTATCCACCACCTGGATTCCAGCAACAAAACAAAGGCCAGGAACAGAAAAATGAACCAGTAATGGCAGAGATGTTAGCTCAATTAAAAAGATATGAAGCTATGATTCAGAGCCAATCAGCTTCCATCAAAGCACTGGAGAATCAAATCAGACAACTGGCCAATGCTCAGAGTTACAGACCACCAGGTAATCTTCGCAGCACCACAGAACCCAATCCAAGGAACCGAGGGAAGGAGCAATGTCAAGCCATTACTTTGAAAAGCGATACTGAAATCAACAAAGATGTTGGAATCCAGATGTCTCAAGAAGAAGTTCCAAAAGAAGCCGAGAAACAGATGTAGGAAAAAGAAGCAAAGGAAAAAGAACCAGAACAAATCATTCCACCACCACCTTTTCCTCAGCGTCTTCAGAAAAACAAATTGGACAAACAGTTTGCTCGTTTCTTGGAGATTTTCAAAAAGCTGCACATTAACATACCATTTGCAGAAGCCTTGGAACAAATGCCCAGTTATGTCAAATTCATGAAAGACATTCTTTCACGAAAACGGAGATCGGGAGACTACGAGACAGTAGCTTTGACGGAAGAATGCAGCGCCATCATTCAGAGGAAACTTCCTCCAAAGTTGAAAGATCCTGGCAGTTTCACAGTACCATGCACCATTGGAGAACATTACATCGGTAAGGCTTTATGTGATTTAGGTGCCAGTGTTAATTTAATGCCTTTTTCTATTTACAGGAAACTGCAAATTGGAGAAGCAATGCCTACCTCAATATCTTTGCAACTTGCTGATCGAACACTAGCATTTCCGAGAGGAGTCGTGGAAAATGTGCTTGTCAAAGTTGACAAACTCATCCTTCCAGCAGATTTCATCATCCTCGACATGGAAGAAGACAAAGAAGTACCTATCATTCTTGGGAGACCATTTTTGGCTACAGGTAAAACTGTGATTGATGTACAAAAAGGAGAACTGACCATGAAAGTGCAAGACCAAGAAGTGACCTTTAATGTTTTCAAAGCAATGAAATTCCCGAGCGATGAAAAGGAAGAAGAATAATGCTTCAGAGTTGATGTTATTGATAATATTGTTCAAAATACGGAATCAAATCCCACAGATACACTGAAGCTTGCATCACCAACTTGACTGACAGCGAGCTAAATGCTGAAATCTTGGAATGTATCAACTACCTTGACAAACCATTCCGATTCAAAGCAACACCACCAGTTGAAAGCTTGGAACTGCCAAAGAAAGATCGAATCAAGCCTTCGATTGAAGAACCACCGCAGCTGGAACTAAAGTTACTTCCGAGCCATCTCAGGTATGCATTTCTTGGAAACTCTTCTGAATTACCTGTCATTATTTCTTCTTCACTAACATTGGAGCAGGAAGAAAAGTTGCTGAGAGTGTTACGAGAACACAAAAGAGCCATTGGCTGGACTATAGCAGACATTCGAGGCATTAGTCCATCATTTTGCATGCACAAAATCTTGATGAATGATGAGTATAAACCCACAGTGGAGCATCAACGAAGACTCAATCCAATCATGAAGGAAGTTGTGAAGAAAGAAATCATCAAATGGTTGGATGCTGACATCATTTACCCCATCTCAGATAGCACTTGGGTGAGTCCTATGCAGTGTGTACCAAAGAAATGAGGAATTACCGTTGTCACAAATGAAAAGAACGAGCTGATTCCAACAAGAACGGTGACTGGATGGAGAGTATGCATGGATTACAGGAAGCTGAACAAAGCCACGAGAAAGGACCATTTTCCGCTACCATTCATTGACCAGATGTTAGACAGACTGGCGGGACATGAGTTCTATTGCTTTCTTGACGGATATTCAAGGTACAATCAGATTTCCATTACCCCAGAAGATCAGGAGAAAACTACTTTTACATGTCCCTATGGTACTTTTGCTTTCCGCAGGATGCCATTTGGATTATGTAATGCCCCCGCCACTTTTCAGCGTTGCATGATGGCCATTTTCTCAGACATGCTGGAGCAGAGTATGGAGGTATTTATGGATGATTTTTCTGTGTTTGGAGATTCTTTTGACCATTGCTTGCAAAATTTGGAACATGTATTACAAAGGTGCGAAGATACAAACCTGGTACTCAACTGGGAGAAATGCCACTTCATGGTGCAAGAAGGCATTGTTCTTGAACACCGGATCTCACAAAAGGGAATCGAGGTAGATAAAGCAAAAATCGAGACAATTGAGAAACTACCTCCACCAACATCTGTCAAAGGGATTCGAAGTTTTCTTGGACATGCAGGATTTTACAGGAGATTTATCAAAGACTTTTCCAAGATTGCTAAACCTCTTTGCAATCTTCTGGAAAAGGATGTTCCTTTCAACTTCACCCAAGAATGCCAGGAAGCTTTCGAGATCTTAAAACAGAAGCTGGTTTCTGCCCCCATCATTGTAGCACCAGATTGGACCCTTCCATTTGAGGTAATGTGTGATGCTAGTGATTTTGCTGTAGGTGCAGTTTTGGGACAACGCAAAGCAAAGATTTTCCACACCATTTACTACTCCAGCAGAACTCTGAATGAAGCTCAACTCAACTACACAACCACCGAAAAGGAGTTGCTCGCAGTTGTGTACGCTTTTGACAAATTCCGCTCTTATCTGTTGGGTCCCAAAGTGGTGGTCTACACAGATCATTCAGCAATCAAATATCTGATCACAAAGAAAGATGCCAAACCCAGATTGATCCGTTGGATACTTCTTTTGTAACAATTCGACGTGGAGATTCGAGACAGGAAAGAAACAGAAAAAACCAGGTGGCAGATCACTTATCGAGGCTCGAGAATGAGGAGAGAAACAGCTGATAAAGAACTATAATCCAAGAAACTTTTCCAGATGAACAGCTGTTCGCCATGAAACAACAGGAAGTCCCGTGGTATGCTGACTATGTCAACTATATTGTGTCAGGAAAATGGCCGTTGGAATGGACAACTCAGCAACGGAAGAAATTCTTCAAAGAAGTCAAACACTATGTCTGGGATGAACCGTACCTGTTTAAACGCTGTGCTGATCAATTATTGAGACGTTGTGTTCCACATGAGGAGGTCAATAGTGTTTTGCAACACTGTCATTCATCACCATACGGCGGACACTTCAGTGGAAACAAAACTGCAGCCAAAGTCCTTCAATCAGGTTTGTTCTGGCCCACACTTTTTAAAGATGCTTATCTTTTTGCTTTTCAATGTGACAGGTGCCAGAGAACAGGGAATATTTCGAGGAGAAACGAAGGACCGTTGCAAAATATTCTGGAAGTGGAAATATTTGATGTATGGGGTATTGATTTCATGGGACCCTTTGTTCCATCATTTGGAAACCTGTACATTCTGGTTGCTGTAGATTATGTCTCCAAATGGGTTGAAGCAATTGCACTGCCATCCAATGATTCCAAAGTGGTGATCAAATTCCTGAAAAAGAACATTTTCACTCGATTCCGAACACCTCGGGCAATTATCAGCAATGGTGGCTCACATTTCTGCAACAGATACTTTGATGCACTCCTATCCAAATATGAAGTTACTCACAAGATTGCCACTGCTTACCATCCACAGTCAAATGGACAGGTTGAAGTTTCAAACAAGGAGATCAAAAGAATCCTAGAAAGAACCGTTGGATCAACAAGGAGGGACTGGTCTACAAAACTGGATGATGCATTATAGGCCTACCGAACAGCTTACAAGACACCCATTGGTATGTCCCCATATCGATTGGTGTTTGGGAAAGCATGTCATCTGCCAGTTGAACTTGAACACAAGGCGTACTGGGCACTGAAGAAACTGAATCTTGATTCACAAGCTGCAGGAGAGAAAAGACTTCACCAACTTAATGAATTGGAGGAATTTCGCCTACAGGCTTATGAGAATGCCAATTTGTACAAGGAAAAGACCAAAAAATGGCATGACCGAAAAATAGTGCACAGTCAGTTGGAACCAAGGCAGCAAGTGTTGTTGTACAACTCGAGGTTAAAACTTTTCCCTGGAAAGTTAAAATCTAGGTGGTCTGGACCATTTGTGATCACTCAGGTTTTACCATATGGAGCTGTTGAGTTACTGGATCCCAATACCAACAACACATTCAAAGTTAACAGTCAGCGTGTCAAGCACTATTGGGGAGAATCATTTGAGCGACAAAAAGAAAGTGTCACACTCTTAGATCCAGCATAAACGTTCGAAAAGTCACGTCTAGCTGACGACGATTAAACTTAGCGCTCGCAGGGAGGCAACCCATGCAATTTTTGTATATTTTGTGATTTGGTGTGATTTAATTTGGTGTGTTTAGTTTATGCAGATTAAGTCATTTCAAGATGGAAAAGCTCTCGCAAATCTTCACAAGCAATTTCCTTCTCTCCCTCAAAAATCTCTGATGAAAGTCTACAAAGCTCGCTTGGAACGGATGAGACTACTGACAATCCATGGTGTGCCCAATGACATTCGTTGGGTAATTGAAGCACGAGTCCGATTGGCAGGTGAATCCTCTGATTCTTTTATTTCACATCTGCCTGGTTTTGGAAGAAGCACCTATGCAAAGAAACGAAGAGCTAAGCAAATGGGTGTTTGTTACAAATGTGCACGTTGGAATTGCAATACTCGTTGTTGTTCTTTAGGAATGATGTCTGTTAATCGTGAAGACAAAATCAAATTCATTAGGGATGGCTTGAGTAAGGAGTCCTTAGATGATATATCTTCGACTCTTGAGACGCATCCTAGTGGATATGTTCACATAGACTTTCGCAGATTACATACACAATATCAAAAAGAAAGACAACAGTTAAGTCTTGGGAATCTGACTCAAAAAGACCCTGTTTGCCAATTTATAAGAAAATTGGATGGGAAGCTTGTCCCTGACGCATAGACGTTAATCAAGATGTAAATTTTTGTATTTATTATATCTCTTTGTCTTTTCCTAATATTTGTGATTTGTTTTGTTGTTTTCTCCGACAGGATCCAGACCTTTTTGACTATCACGATCTATTTTACTTTTGTTCTACTAATCGTCATTTGGAAGATACTTATGCTATTTTTACTCACCCCTTTCAGGTATTATAAATTCAACTCATCATTGCACCTTTGAAGTCATCCAGAGTTAAGAAAGAAAAACATAAAAAGGGAAGCCACTTCAAGAAGACGAGTTGAAAACATTTGTATGTTTTGCGGTAGTAGTGTTGGTACTAAACCACAATACATAGAAGCAGCACAGGAGTTGGGTCGAGTCTTAGCTGCAAGGAATATGCACTTAATATATGGCAGAGGCAATCTTGGATTAATGGGGATCGTTTCAAAGGCCGTACAAGAAGGAGGCAGTCATGTTTTGGGAATCATCCCAAAACCCTTGGCAGATGCAAATCTTATTGAATCATCAAATGGAGAGGAACTGATAGTGCCAGGTATGTCTGAACGATTGGTAGAAATGATTAACCGTGCTGATGCTTTTATTGCTTTGCCAGGTGGCTTGGGTACATTGGAGGAAATTTTTATTGTACTATCTTGGGCGAACCTGAACATACACCAGAAACCAATTGGGCTGTACATGTTGATGGATTTTATGATTTTCTTTGTGTGTTTCTTGATGATGCACGAGGAATGGGTTCATATCAAAACCTTTAAAAGAACTTCTGTTTACTTCTAGAACCGCTCCGGATCTAATTGACCAACTCATAGCATATGAACCACAAGTTGACCCTATCATTTCAAAGATAAATTGGTCTGGGGACGATCGTGGTAAGAGACGTCGGGTTAATCTGGATCTTAACCTTTAAATTCCTGTAGAATTTCAGTTAACCAGGTATTATCGTCTAAACTCTTCTTCTAATGTTTAAGACATTGGGGACAATGTCTCATTTAGGTTTGGGGAGGGAATTAGTTGATTAATATCTTGTTTTTAGTTGTATGTTGTTTTTATTTTTAGTTCAAAATTTTTCGAAAAATACAAAAAAATTGAAAATTTTTCAAAAATTACAAAAATATTTTGCGTTTTTGTGTTTTTATTTTTGACTATAAAAGGTGAAATTGGTAAGAGATAGCCGAGTAAGGAATTTCCACTCCTGAGACGTATCTCAAACCTATTTTGAAACAAGTTAATTTTTGTTTATTTCCTTTTTAATTATTTAATTTGTAAATTCTCCATAAAACGGACTAAAATGGATCTTCATATGCTCCGTTGGCAGGTATTATCAACATACATGGAAACATACAGACATGAGCTAAAATTGAAAAGTTTGTAATATTCAGTGCTCTAGTTTAATTGGAGGAAGCATCTCAAAAAGTGATGGAGTAAAAAAAAAAAAAAAAAATCCGAGATCCGAGTTATTAAGTTTGTAAGGGTGTTTAACACCTAGTGCCCTAAAACCAACTGGTTTGGGAGTCACTGACCCAAAGCTCGTTACATGGATCAAAGATGCTGTAAAAAAATTATATATATATGAAGTCTGAGTAATTAAGTCCGTAGGGGTGTCTTAACATCTGGTGCCTTAAAGCCAACTGGTTTGGGAGCCACCGACCCAAAGCTCGCTACATAGATGGAAGATATTGTATATAAATAAAAAATAGAAAAAAAAAGAAGAAAAAATCAGAAAAATCAGAAAAAATTATTCCATTGCTACAAAAAGGTGTGAAATCTGATAGAACTTTAGGACAAAAATATTACTCTCTTATCAACTGCACTTATGACTGTTGTGGGTAAAAATGAGTTGATTAATATTTTGTTGGCTGTGTATATGGAGAATGGTAAAAATAATCGGAGAATTTACTTATTTAGTAATTTAGAAAGAAAGAAAACAATTAGTAACTTGGAATAGAAGTTTCACCCGATTAGTCACTAACTTCTTTATTCTCTTTTCGCTTGTCTTTTTGCTTTTGTGTGCATTAGTTTTACTACCTTTTTACTTTTGTAAAATGTTTGTGGGTATCATTGCTGAAACCCTCACGAGACTACAACTCGTCCACTAGGGACCCCTAGGGGTTTAAAGCCTTGTTGCATATGCTAAATGCAACCGTGATGCCTACGAAAGTGGCTTAGTTAAATTTTATTTTAAAGATGTTTATGTTATTTTATTTATGTTTTGCTCGAGGACTAGCAAAATGATAGGTTTGGGGGTGTGATGAGTGGTATTTATATCACTATTTCCCACTCATTTATCCTAATATTTGTATAGATTCTTGAGTCTTGTGAATATTTTGATGTGTTTTGTGTTATTTTGTAGATAAATAAAGTTTCAAGACATTCTGGAGATGATTTGGGGCAAAACAGGAAAAATTGGCAAAAAGGGCATTTTGGTCATTTCCAGCGTCGCGACTCCAATACCTTCCGCGTCGCGATGCCTAACGTGCACCGGAGTATGCTAATGTGCGCCGGGTCAACGGATCATAATTTGAGAAGTTTGACTTTGCTAACGTGCACCGTGCCACGTGTCACCATCACAGCCGATCTGCTAACTTGCACCTTGCCACTTGTCATCATCCTACGCTGCCGACACTCAGTCTTGACACGTGTCGCCTCGTCATCATCCATGTCATTAGTCAACGAGTCAACTTCTCCATGTGTCACACCACGTCATCAGCCACGTCACCAGGTCAACAGAGTCAACTTGCCACGTCAGCATCAGCCAATCACAGCGTGACACGTGTTGCCACGTGTCGCAATCCTATTGTGCCGACAATTGCAGCGCCACGTCAGCATGACGTCATCAATGACGTCATCACAATAATTGAGTCTTAGCCGCCTTACCACGTGTCGCTTTAACAGTCAGCCGCCTTGCCACGTGTCGCCTCCTCAACGTGCCACGTCGAACTGTTCCGCAGCGTCGCAACGCCGGACCCTTACCCGCGCCTATAAATTCAGCACGAAATTTCAGTATTGTTACACCATTCTCTCTCACTTCTTTGATGTAATTAGGGAGTTCTTCTCTCTCTAAGTTCGTTTTAATTTTTATTTTTTAGTTTTGTAATAATTTAATTACGTTTTGTAATAATAATAATTTACTTTCTTATTTTACAGTTTTTACTATTCACTATGAGGAGGTAACTTCCCTATGGTAGGGTGAAAGGTAATTATTTTACTATTGCTATTTAGATTAATCTCCTTAAATATAATATATTCACTATTTAAAATATTGACTTAATAAGGGATACCGCTATATTGGTCGGTTGGTAATTCATTTTAATCTGGTTTAAACCTGACTAATCAAGGATACCGCTATATTGGTCGGTTGGTAATTTAATTTTGGTTCCGCCTTAATGGCTGGTTGGACTTAATTTGACTAATCAAGGATACCGCCAGATTGGTCGGTTGGTAATTAAATTCCCTTACCGCCTATATGGCTGGTTGGACTTAATTTGACTTAATCAGATATCGCCAGATTGGTCGTTGGTAATATTATCACAAGTTTATATATTATTTTCTGGGAGATATCTAAATTAGTAGTAGTAGAATAATTCCTTTTACCTTAGCATTTTTATTTCATTTTACTTTTAAAGCCTTTACTTTACGCAATTACTTTTCAGCACTTTTATTTTATGGCTTTTACTTTTCAGTTTTTACTAGCCCTAGCTATGTGTCATAACTAAGTAGTAATCTAGGTGTGTGATGAAATCCAATATCACCGGTTTATAAGGGTTAAATTATAATTTGGGTAATATAAAGATTTATTTATTGAGTCTTAATCTTAATGCTTTTTATTAACTGGCCACTAATAAAATTGATAAGGTAAAATTAAAATGAACTAGACATAGGGATTTTAGGTTTATGACCTCAGACTCAATAGCCCACGATCTTCCTTGAGGATAGATAACCCTTTAATAGATTTCCTTACAAGATAGGAATATACCTGTCGGGCGGGGGTAGCCATAATTGGAAATTAATCTTAATGAATCCAGATAATTTGATTGACATAGACATATGGTTCAATTAGGTTAAATTGGATATTTGCAATTGACCATCGGAAGAGGCTTTTACATAATTTAGTGTTCTAGGTTAATAAATCAATATTTTACCCAATTATAAGATAACAACTTCATCTTTAAATAATATTGGAATAAATCACAACCCTAGATAGTTTTAATATTGAATTTTCTCAAAATATCTTTTCGAACAATTTTAGTTACTTATCTTTAAATTTAGAATCGTCGCTTTTTCAAATCAATCAAACAACCTGTCAGATACTAGTAATCATTTGACCTCATAAAAAATTATTAGATAAGGTTTTAAGTCCTCGTGGGATCAATACTTTCTATACTGCTTGAACGATACGTGCGCTTGCGTTATACGTGTGTGTTTACGCCGGTCACACACCTGAAGGGTCGTTCCTAAAATTAGGTATCTGCGGTTAAAACAGCGACTTTCATCCCGTTTCCAATCTGTAGATTAATCTCAATCTGAAGTCAGTATCCTGCTCATAGCAGATTCTGAACATCAGTACATATTTATGTATCACACTAAGTATTTAAAATCCAATTAATACTAGTAGTGAACATATTTATGACAAACATATTTGAAGTCAAAGCCTTGCTCGTCTTCGATTCCTGCGTGTCTACCTTGTCCAAACGGCAGTCACGCTTCCGCGATCCCGTTTTCCATAATTTAGGCAGACATTTTGGGATATGTCCTTTATCTTCCCAGAAGATTATAATGATTTTGCCTTTGCACTTTTTCCACACTCAGAAGCATTCGGCCTAGCCTTTGTATTCTGGAATGTCGAAGTAAGGTGCGCCTTGCGCTTCTTGCCATATTGTAAACTTTGGCTTTGTCTCATTGAGAATAGCCATTAACTCTCCAAGAGTTATTTATTGCAATTTAGTACTTCTAAGATCTAAAAATAGATCTTTGAAGATCCTTCAATTTTAGTATCATACTTTAAGGATCTAACCCTTAGTTCTGACAAAGAAATTAAAGAGTCTAATTTGACAAGCTTAATGGATTAAGCACTAAAGCTATCATCACATGAATCTTCAAAAGATCATGCTCTACTATTTGCTTAACTCCGGGCTTAGGCCAAATATGTTATTTTATCAAATAAAGTAACTTATTAGTTTCCAGGACCATCCTGAAATTATTCCCAATTTGAAAATTAAACCATTTAAATACATTTTCCCTAGGATTATGTTTTAAATGCCAATCTTTCAATTTTATCTTGATTCAAATAGTCCAACTATTTAATCAACGATTTAGGTACTATTTATTATAATGATTACTATAGTCCAACTATTTAATCAATTATAATTTAATTAGTTTGAATACAGTCAAATGTTTATTAAAACAACTATTAAATATTAGTCCAACTAACATTTAATTTATTTGACGAATGATATGTGATTGAACGCGTATGGCAAGTAATTAAACGAATATTGCAAATTTAATTCTTGCCTCCCACTATTTTTCGGCGAGCCTCTAACTCTCTGTCGAGTACTCGGGAAACCGTGTTTCCTAGTGGGCTAGGATCCCATTAAATATCACACAATCTTGACTTTGGCCAACAAATTGTATGATAATTAACTAGGTAGATCTCTAAGATCAATTGAATCCAATCCAATTCCTAGATCCAGTAGGGGGACGTCCAAGTCCGAAACATATATCTTATATATGCCAATATATCCAATATATTGCCTAACCTTTTTCATCTGAATCAACTAAGCTTTGGCTTTGGTACAACAAACTTAGTGATCCCAGTTAAGCGTGACCCATTGACCTTGGAAAGCTTCGTAATCAATGTCGATGGACAAGAAGTGATCTTGACTTTGGCCAACAAATCACAACTTGGACAAGACACTGACATGGAACAAAGCTCTCATGATTCAAACATATCCTCGACAGACAAAGGCCTTGACTTTGGCCAACAAACACATTGATCCTAGATTAAATCTCTCCATTTCCTCTCTCCCGCTAGCACAAGTATTTACTTCTACCCGTTACATAACACTTCTAAAGAAACCTCATTTACATTGAGGGGAATAGGTGAGAAGAGAAATACAAAGAGTATGAAGGTAATAGGCTGGACACGCAGGTCCAATTAATAAATTCTAAATTTATTACAACAATTTCTAAAATTGCCCCACCCATCTGATATCCATCCGATATACATTATTCATGCATCGCAACCATGTATTCACACACGCATGTTATCAATCAATCTAATCAAATTAATTAATCTGATAATTAATGACCATCCAATGTTCAAACAACGATTTGATTTTGCGCGAGTCAAACTCGTTTTGCGAATTAGTACTCAAAGTACGAATTCTTGAATTAAATTAAACTACATAATTAAATCCAATTTAATATGTATTTAATACTAATTTGCTATTTAATTCCAAATTAAATATTACACTTTATTTGACGAACATTTACGACTTAAATTCCAAATTTAATCGTTATGGGTCTCAAAGCCCGATAAACATCCAACATTAATTTAATTAAAATCCAATGGGCTTTCAATTAATTTCTTTAAGGCGTGGACTTTTGGTCAACTTGGGTCAAACCCAATAACCAAAGTCCAATCAAGGAGTAACCCCATAAGCCTAGAAATCAATTTAGTCCCATTAGGTCCAATTAAATAATTAAAGGTCCATTAGTTTCATTTGGACTTTATGGAAGCGGTTTTGGGCCCAATTGGATCAAACCAATTTAGCCTAAACCTAACTTGGTACAACCAAGCCCAATAAAGCCCAATAACAACTTTTAAGCCCAATTTTCAAAATTAGCCCAACATAATTAAATTACAAAATTCCAAATTTCATATTTAATTAACCTAAAGTGTATTACACAATTAATTACCGAAATCAATATTTCCAAAACACAAATTTGTACAATTAATCATGCTTATTAACATTAAATCATGTCCAACACAATTTAACAAAATCAAACCCAATATACATGCTTTCAAAGTCTCGGCTTTTAGGGTTTTTATGTCAAATTGCAAATCCAATCCAATTGAATCTTTAATCAACATTAATTCAACATTTCCCAATTGATTCCAACTCATCCAATGAATCAAAAATCAAAATTCCAAGACATTAAAGGTTCTCAAACTCTCGGCCAAGCTAAGATATTTGGGGAAATTTGTTCCAAACAATTTTTCATGAAATTGATCCAATCAATCTTCAATTAAACTACATTTAAGCATACTAAATCATCCAATTTCATTAAATCATGCTCAAATACAATTTACCCAATTTTAACCCTAAATTAAAGTTTCATGCTTTTAATCGCTCTAATACCATTGTTGGAGTTTCTACGGTCCCGAGGATCGAATAACAAGCAATAAATATGTGCGAATACAATCAAAGGAAGTGCGGAATACATACAATGATCGGTTGATACGATGCGGGAGACAACAAAAACTTTTCTGCCCTCCTTTGGAAGTCACGGCAGTGAGCAGTTTGGTGTCCTCCATTTTCGGATTTGGTCCTCCTCCAAGCTCCAAGCTTTGGTTGATGGTGATTCCAAGCTCACAAATGGGTTTCCCTATCACCTTCGCAAGACTCCGAGGTGTGCTAGCACTCTTGATTTTTGCCAAAAAAATCATCAATTGCTTCTTCTCCATTCTCGGTGATGGACCAGAAAAACAGAAGAAAATTGGCCTGTTTGGCCGAGAGAGAGGAAGAGAAAAATGGAGAGAGTGAAGTGTTGGTTGGTAGAAAGTGTATCTAATACACTAAATCAATTTCCAAAATTAATTACCAATTTTCTCTTTCCAAAAGTCAAGCATTAAAGCTTGCCAACTACCACATCAACTATTCACATCACTCAATCAATCAAGTGACAAGTTGTCACATCACTCAAAGTGACTAATGATTTGACACTTGATGTGACTAGCGATTTGACGCTTGATGTGACTTAATTAAATGATTATGCGTAGTGAAATCACTATTCACATCGCTAACGTATCAATTCTAAATTAACTCGTTTGCCCGAATTAAAATCTAATTTTAATTCCGCGTCGAAATCCAATTTCGTATATTATATCGAATATATTATTTTGTCGATTAATTCCAAATTAATCGTTTTCTCTCTTTAAATGATATTTTATCCCAGATAAAATATCTCCGTAATTAATCCTAGATAATTTTCTCTCTCATCTAATTAACCATATTAATAAAAGTGCGAGTCATACATCATCAGTGAATCTTCGGGAAGCGACCCATGAGATCCCGGATATGTTGGCAGTAATTTCAGTCGTCGAACTATCCGAACACGTAAGTATCTAGTACTACGTTTTTACCGATTTACAAGACAAGGTTGGCTTCTAGCAAAGCTCCATGCCTACCCAATTCTCCAGAAATATCCTTATAGGAATATAGTGATCTATATTAGGCGTAGTATACGTAGTATTGCGTATTTCGATCCAATATCGGATGATCACATGCAAGGCATGGGGCTGGTACAGTGTCAGCCCCGTACGAAGCATATATCGGATCACTAGCAACTAGTTTCTTTATAATCGGATAATCATGACCAAGTCATATTATCCCGATGGTTGCAACCCTTAGAGAACCAGTTATGTATCCATGCGTGATAATCATCTCCATATGACTGGAGTGATACTTCCGTCTTGACATCACACTCAAGACACTACGATTCTCAATATACCCAGCAGAGGCGAACACATAACCTGTTAAAGCCCTGGACGACCAAAACCAAAGTATATTGATTGTCGCAAGTATTAGCGGTGCAAGTCTCAGGTTAAAACCAAATACACCTACCCTGATTTCGGACTTCCATAGACACATAGTCATACTACCAATGGAATTCTGAGGAGGTCTATCCAGAGCGAAACTGTTTCCCGTACCATCGGTAAACACAACCTCCTATTACACTTGCATGAGTATCCTATACCAAAATATATGAGAACTATGTCGTTATGCCCTCATAACGCGCACAAGTGTAATACCAGTCTTTTACGCATTATCGATGTCCAATCTCGATAATACTCTGACTAGGGATATTTAATGATTTATCCTTCGTGGATTGATACTGTCTCATATCATCTCAATCCAGGAACAAATCATAAGGACCTCCTATCATTTATATATCTTGGTGATCTAATCACAAATGATAAGAGAGCGATCTCCTTTGTCACATAGTTAATTTGTACAACAACACCATAATCTGTACAAATAGTGACGCTATGGGTCATAATTGTCCAACATGGTTCTAGTTTGGTATCATCCAAACGTATGCCTAGCATTCCCCAATATTCAGGAATGAGAAAACCCAATTTCTTTCCTGTTCATATCTAATATGAAGTATGTTAAACAGATTTTTATGGAACCTTTTTTAAAATAAGTTTTGCACTGTTTAATGCGTATCCCTTGAAGGAAATGGTAGCTCAGAATGACTCATGATTAACCTTATCATGTCCAACAAAATTCGGTTTCTCCGTTCAGACACACCGTCAAATTGACGTGTTTCAGGAGGAGTCCTCATTGAAAGAATACTATACTCTTTCAAGTATTTGAGAAACTTGTTACTTAAGTATTTTCATCATGGTGTAACCGTGATGGTTTTATACTTTAGCCGATTTGTTTGTCTACTTCGTGTCGAAACTTTCTGAAAGTTTCCGATCCGTGTTCATAAGAAACACATAACCATAACGCGATGCCACATCCGTAAAGGTCACGAAATATTCATATCCACCTCTAGCTTAGCTAGATATGGGCCCACTTACGTCACTATGAACGAGGGCTAACAGATCGGTGGCACTTTGCACTTTTACCAAGTAAAAAGTATTTTAGGCACTTTGCCTAATAAATTAGATTCGTAGACATTATTTGAATAGGATCAAAACTCTTCGAAAGTGTGGATATACAAGTCTTGTTAATTGTGTCATGGACAATAATGCCACATATAAGTCTCAACTGATTAAATCAGTTTGAGCTATTTGTTTGTCATGTTATATGTTTGAGATTCATTTATATTCAAAATATAAATACTGTTATTCACATCTAATGTGTTTATCTCAATATCATCTTTATAAATTAAAACACTTTAGTGTTCTAGAATATAAAGGTATACCCGCAACGGGTTAAACCATAATATAGAGATAATGTTCCTAGTCAAACTAGTTACATTGTAACAGTTTCCTAATTTAAGTACATACCCAAAGGGTAGTTCCTAAACTTAGGTATCTATGGTTAAAACAGCGACTCACGTCCCATTTCCGATTCGTAGATAAATCTCAAATGAAGTCAATATCCTGTTTATCAGCAGATTCTGCACACCAATATATATATTTATGTACCACTTTTAGTATCTAAAATCCAATTTTAAACTAGTAGTGAACATATTTATGACAAACATATTTGAAGTCAGAGCCTTGCACCGTCTTCACTTCCTTCATGTCGCCTTGTCCATACAGCAGTCACGCTTCAGTGACCCCGTTTGCCACAGCTTAGGCAGACATTTTGGGATATGTCATTTGTCTTCCTAGAAGACTATAATGATTTTGCATTTGCCCCTTTCACACCCCAGAAGCCTTCGGCCCAGCCTTGGCCTTCTAGAATATCGAAATAAGATGCGCCTTGTGATAGGGAACCACACACGTGAGCATGGAATCGTCCACCGAAGCTTGGAGCTTGGACCACCTTGGAGGACCACAACCGAATTCTTTGAAGAGAAAAACAGTGGACTGCCGAGCCATCTTAGAGGGAGCTTGAAGTTTTTGTTCTTCGTCGCATCGCTCAACCGCTCGATGTAAGTATTCCGCAACTCCTTGATGTATTCACATTGTTGTTTTTATGCTTATTATTCGATCATTGGGGCCGTAGAAATCCAACAATGGTATTAGAGAGGAGTAAAAGCATGAAACTTGATTTAGGGTTAAAATTGGGTATAATGTGTTTGAGCATGATTTGATGAAATTGAATGATTGAGAATGCTTAAATTATGTTGAATTGAAGTTTGATTGGATCAATTTCATGAAAATTGATTTGGAACAATTTTCCCCAATTTTTGATTGCTTGGCCGAATGTCAATGTGCCATAATTCTTGGTATTTTTTTGTTTCGTTGATCATTGGATGACTTGAAATGATTGGGAAATGTTGATTTAATGTCGATTGTGGATTTAATTGGATTGAAACCGAATCGGACACAAATAACCCCAAATTACCGAGAGCATTATAACATGAAATTGGGTTTGATTTTTTGTTAAAATGTGTTGGACATGTTTTAATGTTGATAAGCATGATTAATTAAGCTAATTGGTGGTTTGGAAATGTTAATTGGGTAATTAATTATGTTATACACTTTAGTTCAATTAAATATGAAATTTGGAATTTTTGTGTTTAATTAAATGGGCTTAAATGGATTTGGGCTTTAAAAGTTGTTATTGGGCTAAATGGGCTTGGTTGTACCAATTTAGGTTTAGGCTAAATTGGTTGAATCCAATGGGCCCAAAACCATTTCCATAAAGTCCAATTATGACTTAATGGACCTTTAATATTTAATTGGGCCTAATGGGCTTAAATTGATTTCTAGGCTTATTGGGTTATTCCTTGATTGGGCTTTGGTTATTGGGTTTGACCAAAGTTGACAAAAAGTCCACGCCTTAAAGAAATTAATTGAAAGCCCATTGGACTTTAATTAAATTAATTGAAAGTCCAAGTTGTGATTTGTTGGCCAAAGTCAAGATCACTTCTTGTCCATCGACATTGATTATGAAGCGGTCAATGGGTCACGCTTAACTGGGATCACTAAGTTTGTTGTTTCAAAGCCAAGACTTAGTTGATTCAGAGGAAAAAAGGTTAGGTAATATATTGGATATATTGGCATATATAAGATATATGTTTCGGACTTGGATGTCCCCCTACTGGATCTAGGAATTGGATGGGATCCAATTGATCTTAGAGATCTACCTAGTTAATTATCATACAATTTATTGGCCAAAGTCAAGATTGTGTGACATTTAACGGGATCCTAGCCCACTAGGAAACACGGTTTCCCGAATACTCGACAGAGGGTTAGAGGCTTGCCGAAAAATAGTGGGAGGCAAGAATTAAATTTGCAATATTCGTTTAATTACTTGCTATACACGCTCAATCAAATATCATTCGTCAAATAAATTAAATGTTAGTTGGACTAATATTTAAAACGTTGTTTTAATAAAACAGTTGGATTGTATTCAAACTATTCATTTATAGTTGATTATATAATTAGATTATAGTAATCAATATATTTTAATTAATTGATCATTTATATTTGATTTTATAATTGGATTATAGTAATCAATATAATTGAATTAACCAATTTAATTATAAGTGATTAAATAGTTGGACTAAAGTAATCATTATAATAAATAGTACCGAAAATCGTGATTAAATAGTTGGACTATTAGAATCAGATAAAAATGAAAGATTAGCATTTAAAACATAATCCTAGGGAAAATGTATTTAAATGGTTTAATTTTAAAATTGAGAATATTTTAAGGATAGTCCTGAAAACTAATAAGTTACTTTATTTGATAAAATAACATATTAGGCCTAAGCCCGGAGTTGAGCAAATAGTAGAGCATGATCTTTGGAAGATTCATGTGATGATAACTTTAGTGCTTAATCCATTAAGCTTGCCGATATAAACTCCTTAATTTCTTAATCAGAACTAAGGATTAGATCCTTAAAGTATAATAATGAAATTGAAGGATCTTCATAGATCTATTCTTAGATCTTAGAAGTACTTAGTTGCAATAATTAACCCTTGGAGAGTTAATGGCTATTCTCAAGGAGACAAAGTCAAAGTTTGCAATAAGGCAAGTAGCGCAAGGCGCACTTTACTTCGATATTCTAGAAGCCCAAGGCTAGGCCGAATGCTTCTGGGGTGTGGAAAAGGGCAAAGGCAAAATCATTATAATCTTATGGGAAGATAAAGGACATATCCCAATGTTGTGATATTTTTATATCGTACCGCAAGTGTACGGTGTCAAGTTTTAGTATAAATCGGTGGAAGATTGTCGAACCCACAGGGATTGCGTTAACTCGCACTAAGTACTACAATTGATAATCCTAACTTTATTTAGACGACAAATAATAAAGATTTTTAATAAATAAATAAAATATAAAAATAATAAAATAGGAGGAACTAATACGATAGAGATTCTGGATCCTGATTTCACCTAGCTGTCACCTATGTATTTGTTATGCCAATTACCATTGTTCATTTATATTGTTTATAAGTCAAGACTCCGAAATTATCCACTCCCTCTCTCGAGTGCCGAGTGAAAATATCATTAACTACATACTTCGATATCTCAATAAAAATCCAATAGTTAACAACTCATTACGATTTGTGATTCTTTTTTAACGACTTCAAAGGATTACATATTCTCTCGAATTCTATAAAATCCTACGCTATATTCTCTAGGTCCATTCAAAATCTCCTCTCTCGAGTGATAGATTCTAAACATTCATCATCATATTGTGGCCAACAAACATAAAGCATTAAACTCAAAAGAATATAATAAATCAACAAAACTTCATCACAAAATGACAATCAATTACAAGGTTCAAGCATCGATTACACCATTCTCCAGAATTAAGGAGTTTAGTTCATGACAAAAGATAAAATCAATGATAAACAATTCATGAATCTAATGGAAATCATTAGAGTTCTAAGAAAGAAACTAGAAGATATAACCTGAATTGAATCTCTTCCTCCTCGGATGTCACAGCCTTTGTCTCCTCTTGTCGCTCTTCAATCCTCTCATTGGATCTCTAAAAATATGTATTTATGTGTTTTTTGCTCTGTATTAGCCTCCATTTGAGTGTTGGATGGACTGTTATATTTATAGTTGAGTCTGGGAGTCTTTGGGTATCATTAGGATTATTGAAAACCCTAAAATCACTTCCCTGAAGCGCGTCTGATTCTTCCCGCAGTGCCGCGGCTCCTTAAGTTGGCGCCGCGGCACTAAACTCTCGGCAATTTGTATGGATTTTATTCAGCTGGGGGTGCCATGGCACCTGGATTCTTCATTCAAATGGCGCCATTTGTATAATTTAATTAACATTGGCGCCATGACGCCAATGCTTATGTATGTGAGTGGCGCCATGGCGCCATGGCCTATGTGAATTATATGTGATTTTGGCGCCATGGCGCCTGATGATTTGTCAATGCTCCCGTGCTCGTCCTGTGTTCCTGAAAGTTCCAAAAACACGTGCAATTGTTCCCAGATCCATGTATTAATGCTCCTACAAATAAAACATGAAATAAACTATAAAAGACATTTAAATATCTCAAATTATAACAAAATAATAAGCTGAAAATGCCGTAATAAGTGGGTATAAACCACACTTATCAAACACCCCCAAACTTAAGGTTTGCTAGTCCGAGCAAAAGATAAAATAAAAACTAAATTCAAATAAATAATTAAAAATAACTAAATTAACTAAGCCACTTTCGTAGGGATCACGATTGCATTTAGCGTATGCAACAAGCCTTTAAACCCCTAGGCGGCCCTAGTGGACGAGTTATAGTCTCGTGAGGGCTTACAATGACGACACCCACAAACGTCATTCACACACAATCATGCAAAAATATAAAATAAATAACAAATGATAGTCCTGATAGTTACACATACAATTTTCCTCAAAGAAAGCTTATAAATGAAATTAGAGAACCTTCAAAGTACGCAATTGCAACTTGAATCCAAATTCTTGAATAAATTATCTAAGCTAGACTCACAGTGTGTGTGTGTAAAGGTTCATTCACAGTTTGATTCCTAAGTAAGCCAACTTAATGATTTTGTTTAAAAATTGAGATCGATGGGTCAAACCAACCTAGATATCTCAATTATGCTCTATAATTGCTTTATTCCGTGCTCAGTATGGTATGATTTTTCTTTTCTTTTCTCGTCTCTTTTTGCTTTTCTCTTTTTGCACTTATCATTTTTTTTCAACTCACCTACCCTTTAAGGTAGCATTTCTCCTCATGGTGGTCCTAATACTCGCCCATGGGTAGCTTCACGCTTATCGGTTATAGGTGGGTTATTTTCTTTCTTTAGAGACGTTTTTCTTTTTAGCTATACCATACTTCATAACACTAGCAAATCAAGATAGATATCTAAGCAAATGGTCATTCATCGACATGAAATTTCTTCAACTAGTCACATTGTCAACTACTTAAGTTTTACTGCTAAAAACCTGTTTTTAAGTGCTTACGAGTCTAACATAGATCAGTTATTCAGGGCATCAGATAAAAGTAAATCGGGCACTTATCATTTCTAAAATTTCACTCATAAACAAACAATATCATCACAGGATTTATGCTTTACTATCAAAGACTAAAACAAATTTTTTTTTCTTTTTTTTTTTCAATAAATTTAAACAACTAAATAGCAAGTAAACAACATACACACACCCCCAAACTTAAAATTTGCATTGTCCTCAATGTAAGATAAATATCAAGAGCAAGAGTGAGGAACAACACTACCGTGCATGGAGTTGATCAGACTCTTGCTGGTTAGAATTTGGTTGCGCGGGCGTTGTGTGTCTCGTGCTACCTGCATAAATAACATACAATTTAATAAATAGCACACAATAAAATAAAAATTAAAAATAAAGAAAACAATTATAAAATAAATGCAAGGGTTGCCTCCCCGCTAGCGCTAAGTTTAACGTCTTCAGCCAGACGCAACCACCCAAATGGTGGTTATTGTAGCTTCTTCTTTTGTATCCACTGACTACTTTGACATGAAAAAGATAGTTTGGCAGCTGTGGCAGTTTTATCCAAATATCCCTACTGCTGCTTGGTTATGGAGGATGCAATCTGCCCAATTTGTGTTTCTAAGGACTTCATTGTGGCCTCCATATTTTCCATGTGTGTCTCAATATTATTCCGCCTTGACTTATTCTTCTCAAATCTCGCTGAAGTGTTAGCAACGAACGTGCTCATGAAATCTTCTAAGGAAGATTTCTGCTCAGCTCTTTCATAGTCAAAACCAGAAGAATGCTGCAAGGTATTCTCTGTTTTAGCATATGACAGGTTTGGATGATAACGGTTAGGCACAAGATTTCCTATATAGCTATTGAAGTTCCGATTATTCACATATTGGACTTGCTCAAAATTCGGGTTTCCTTCCGATAACTGCATATTTGTAGCTGCCGCTGATTCAATAGATGATACTCGTGGTTTTGTCAGAGCTGCTACTTGAGTGGCCAAGGTGGAAATCTGAGCTGTAAGTGCCACAAGAGGGTCTACTTCATATATTCCAGCCACCTTAGTCACCGTAGCGCGTTCACTTGGCCATTGATAATGGTTAATGACCATTTCTTCCAATAAATTGTGCGCTTCCTCAGCTGATTTCTTGAATAAAGCTCCCATAGCTGCTGCATCAACCACAATCCTATTTGAACCATTCAGCCCATTATAGAACAATTGAATCTGGACCCAATCTGCATAATCATATTGTGGGCATCTTCGTAGTAGATCCTTAAAGCGCTCCCATGCTTCATATAAAGTCCCAGTCTCCATCTGCTTAAATATGCTGATTTCTGCCCTCAGTTGAGCTGATTTAGCTGGCGGAAAGAACCTCTCAAGAAATTTTGTGGCCATATCCTCCCATGTCATGATACTCCTTGTCTGTATTAATTGCAGCCAATCCCACGCTTTATCCCGTAAAGAGAATGAGAATAAGCGTAGCCGAATGGCCTCTTTACTCACGCCATTTATCTTTATAGTATCTGCGATATCCAGGAACATCCTTAAGTGCAAGTTGGGATCCTCTACAGCTGAACCCCCAAACTGATTCCTTTGTACCATGTTGATCAATGCAGGTTTTAACTCAAAATTGTTGGCGTTGATTGGTTGATGGGCAATCCCAGAATAAATATCATCTATGACCGGTTTGAAGTGATCTCTGATTGCCACATGGCGTGGGTTATTCTCTATGTTTTCAGCAGCCATTGCTTCTTTTTCAATTCTTCTTTCTTTCTTAGTCTCCTCGCAGTTCTTTCTATTTCAGGATCAAACAGGAGCGAGTGATGAGACTTGTGGGTTTTCGCATTCACTGAAGCACCAAAAAGAAGAAAAAAAAAATTCAATAAACAAAAATGAAATAAAATAAATATGAACTAAAAATAAAAGATAAAAATCTAAATTAAACCTAAGATTACTTGGTAGCAGTATTAATATGAATTAAACAAACAATCCCCGGCAACAGCGCCAAAAACTTGTTGTGATATTTTTATATCGTACCACAAGTGTACGGTGTCAAGTTTTAGTATAAATCGGTGAAATAGTGTCGAACCCACATGGATTGCGTTAACTCGCACTAAGTACTACAATTGATAATCCTAACTTTATTTAGACGACAAATAATAAAGATTTTTAATAAATAAATAAAATATAAAAAAATAAAATAGGAGGAACTAATACGATAGAGATTCTGGATCCTGATTTCACCTAGCTGTCACCTATGTATTTGTTATGCCAATTACCATTGTTCGGTTATATTGTTTATAAGTCAAGACTCCGAAATTATCCACTCCCTCTCTCGAGTGTCGAGTGAAAATATCATTAACTACATACTTCGATATCTCTATAAAAATACAATAGTTAACAACTCATTACGATTTTTGATTCTCTTTTAACGACTTCAAAGGATTACAGATTCTCTCGAATTCTATAAAATCCTAGGCTATATTCTCTAGGTCCATTCAAAATCCCCTCTCTCGAGTGATAGATTCTAAACATTCATCATCATATTTGTGTCCAACAAACATAAAACATTAAACTCAAAAGAATATAAATAAATCAACAAAACTTCATCACAAAATTGACAATCAATTACAAGGTTCAAGCATCGATTACACCATTCTCCAGAATTAAGGAGTTTAGTTCATGACAAAAGATAAAATCAATGATAAACAATTCATTAATCTAATGGAAATCATTAGAGTTCTAAGAAAGAAACTAGAAGATATAACCAGAATTGAATCTCTTCCTCCTCGGATGTCACAACCTTTGTCTCCTCTTGTCGCTCTTCAATCCTCTCCTTGGATCTCTAAAAATATGTATTTATGTGTTTTGTGCTCTGTATTAGCCTCCCTTTGAGTGTTGGATGGACTGTTATATTTATAGTTGAGTTTGGGAGTCTTTGGGTATCATTAGGATTATTGAAAACCCTAAAATCACTTCCCTGAAGCGCGTCTGATTCTTCCCGCAGCGCCGCGGCTCCTTAAGTTGGCACCGCGGCGCTAAACTCTCGGCAATTTGTATGGATTTTATTCAGCTGGGGGCGCCATGGCGCCTGCCTTCTTCATTCAAATGGCGCCATTTGTATAAACTTTCAATTAACATTGGCGCCATGGCACCAATGTTTATGTATGTGAGTGGCGCCATGGCCTCTGTGAATTATATGCGATTTTGGCGCCATGGCGCCTGATGATTTGTCAATGCTCCTGTGCTCGTCCTGTGTTCCCGAAAGTTCCCAAAACATATTTAATTATTCTCAGATCCATGTATCAATGCTCCTACAAATAAAACATGAAATAAACTATAAAAGACATTTAAATATCTCAAATTATAACAAATAATAAGCTGAAAACGCCGTAATAAGTGGGTATAAACCACACTTATCACCCAAAATGTCTGCCTAAATTGTGGCAAACGGGATCGCGGAAGCGTGACTGCCGTTTGGACAAGGTAGACATGAAGGAATTGAAGAATGGGTAAGGATCTGACTTCAAATATGTTTGTCGTAAATATGTTCACAACTAGTATCAAAATTGGATTTTAGATGCTTAGTGTGATACATAAATATGTACTGATGTTCAGGATACTGACTTCAGTTGAGATTTCTCTGCGAATCAAAAATGGGACGAAAGTCACTGTTTTAACCGTAGATAACTATATTTAGGAACTACCCTTTGGGTATGTACTTAAATTAGGAAACTGTTATAATGTAACTAGTTTGACTAGAAACATTATCTATATATCATTGTTTAATTCGTTGCGGATTTACCTTTATATTCTAGAACACTAAAGTGTTTCATTATATAAAGATGATATGAGATAAACACATTAGATGTGAATTAATAGCATTTATATTTTGAATATAAATATATCTCAAACATATGACATGACAAACAAACAGCTCAAACTGATTTGATCAGAAGAAACTGAATTGTGGCATTGTTGTCTGGGACACAATTAAAACAAGAATCGTATATCCACACTTTCGAAGAGGTAGTACTAGGACATATTTGATTATATTCAAATAAAGTCTACGAATCTAGTTTATTGGGCAAAATTCCTAAAACACATTTACTTAGTAAAAGCGCAAATGCCACCAATCTGTTAGCCCTAGTTCATAGTGAAGCAAGTGGGCCCATGTCTAGCTAGGCTAGAGGTGGATATGAATATTTCGTGACCTTTACGGATGTGGCATCGCGTTATGGTTATGTGTTTCTTTTAGAACACAAATCGGAAACTTTTATAGTTTCGACACGAAATAGAAAAACAGATAGGCTAAAGTATTATACCGTCACGGTAAGACCGTAATGGAAAAATACTTAAGCAATAAATTTCTCAAATACTTGAAAGAGTATAGTATTCTTTCAAAGAGGACTCCTCCCGGAACACGTCATTTTGACGGTGTGTCCGAAAAGTGTAACCGAATTTTATTGGACATGATAAGGTTAATCATGAGTCGCTCTGAGCTACCATTTCCTTCCACGGATGCACATAAACAGTGCAAAACTTATTTAGAATAAGGTTCCATAAAATCTGTTAGACATACTTCATATTAGATATGAACAGGAAAGAAACCAGGTTTCTCATTCCTGAATATTTGGGTATGCTAGGCATATGTTTGGATGATACCAAACTAAAACCCAAATTGGATAAGTGCCAATCGTAGGTTATCCTAGGGATACCAAAATATAGTACTTATACATCTCACAAGAGAACAATTTAATTGTTGCTCGCCATGCGGTTTTCCTAAGAGGAATACCTATATGCAGTGGTAAGTTGGAGAATAGTAAAACACGATGAAAATCGTAGTAATACTATTCAAGGCACCGATTCTTAATGGAACAAAAATAGTTCATCAAGGATGAAACTCTATCAATAATCTTCAAATACACAAGAACCACGTAAGTCAGAGAGAGTTAGAAGACAACTTAGGGTATGGGTTTCTGATCTCACCTCATAAAGATGTCAATCTTATTAAGGAATACCAACTGACTACGTATGAGGAAGTGATACAAGGTATCGACTCCCTATTATGGAAAAGTGCCATGACGTCCGAAATGGATTCCATGTAAATCAACTATGTTTAGACACTAGTTGTTGTACCACAAGGTATTTTGCCTATTGGTACTATATAAGTCTTCAAGGAAGACATAAATGGAAGGCAACATACCAACGTACCAAACTAGGCTTGTAGCGGAAAGGTATCGTTATCAAATTTGTGTCGATTACGACGAAACCTTTTACCTGTTGCCACGGTAAATCCATTTGGATAATGCTTGCTAATGCTGTATGTTTCATTTATGAAATATGTCAGCTAAACGGGAAAATCGCTTTCCTTAAAAGGAAACATTTTGGAGGATGTTTACAACATCCTGTCAGTTTTCTCGTACCAAAACTAGCAAACAAGGTTTGCAGGTTATTCGATCCATGTTTGGATTGAAGCAAACATTGTATTCTTGGAATTATCGCTTTGATATAATCATAATAGTTTATCATTTAATTCAAAACGAAATGATTCTTGTGTATATAAGAAGGTTAGTGGGAGCGCACTGACAGATAATGTCCTATAAATAATGATAATATATCATTTCTTGGAAATGATATTCCCATAATAAAAATCGGTGAAAGCTTGTCTTTCATGAAAACTCTCCGAGAAATCGTACATTGAAAAATGTACGCGACCTGGTGTCTCATACGCTTTGAGCATATGGATTCAAAAACAGGCCAATCCAAGTGATAGTCACTGGATTGATGCTAAGAACATCCGTTAGCATCTTAGAGATCTAAGGATGCTGTCTTAAACTATGGAGAAGGATAACTTGAAGTGACTGGGATCACTACTGCAAGTATCCTAACCGATAAAAATGACTACAAGTCACAAAATGGTACTATACAGTTTGAAAAACGGAACAGTGAGCTGTAAATCTTCCAAGCAAGATACTGTTACCGAATAAACAATAAATGCGGGTTATTGCTGCAGCTGAGGTAGCAATAGAAGCCTTCTGGATTGATAATAAATCTAATTAGATTAGATATAGTTCTGTTAGCAGCTTAGCTAGGCTTCAACACAGGCTAAAGAATTAATGGTCTCATCAACGATCCAGATACATACTTCGATATTCATCTGATTCGTTCAGATCATACATCGTGGCGATGTGATGATTGTATAAATTGCATCAGATGATAATCATGCAAATCCGCTGACGAAAGCCTTTCCTCAGCATTTTGAGCCAACCGTAGATAGTTCGAGTGTAGGACACTCGAGTGACTGGCTATAGGCCATGTGGGAGATTGTTGGACAGTTATGACCCATAGCGTCACTATTTGTACAGATCATGGTGATGTTGTACAAATTAACCATGTGACAAATGAAATTGCACTCTTATCATTTGTGATTAGATCACCAAGATATATAAATGATAGGAGGTCCATATGATTTGTTCCTGGATTGAGATGATATGAGACAGTATCAGTCCACGAAGGATAAATCATTAAATATCCATAGTCAGAGTATTATCGAGATTTGACATCGATAATGCGTAAAAGACTAGTATTACTTTTGTGCGTGTTGTGAGGGCATAACGACATAGTTCTCATATATTTGGGTATAAGATACTCACGCAAGTGTAATAGGAGGTTTTGTTTACCGATGGTACGGGAAACAGCTTCGCTCTGGATAGACCCCCTCAGAATTCCATTGGTAGTATGACTATGTGTCTATGAAAGTCCGAAATCAGGGTAGGTGTATTTGGTCTTAACCTGAGACTTGCACCGCTAATACTTGCGACAATCAATATACTTTGGTTTTGGTCGTCCAGGGCTTTAACAGGTTATGTGTAGCCTCTGCTGGGTATATTGAGAATCATAGTGTGTTGGGTGTGATGTCAAGACGGAAGTATCACTCCAGTCATATGAAGATGATGGTCACGTAGGATACATAACTGGTTCTCTTATGTACTGCAGTCATCGGGATAAAATGACAAGGTCATGTTTATTTATAGAGACTAGTTAACAGAGATCCGATATGTGCTTCGTACGGGGCAGACACAATTCCAGCCACAGGCCTAGCACGTGACATCCAATACTGGATCGAAATATGCAATACTACGTATACTACGCCTGATATAGATCATTATATTCCTGTAAGGATATTTATGGAGAATTAGGTAGGCATGGCGCTTTGCTAGAAGCCAACCTTGTCTTGTTAATCGGTAAAAATGTAGTACTAGGTACATACGTATTCGGATAGTCCGATAACCGTATTTACTGCCAACATATCCGGGGATCTCATGGGTCGCTTCCCGAAGATTCACCGATGACGTATGACTCGCACTTTATTAATCTGGGATTAATTAGTAGAGAGAGAAAATTAATCTGAGATTAATTGAGGAGATATTTTATCTGGGATAAAATATCAATTAAAGAGAGAAAATGATTAATTTGGAATTAATCGATAAAATAATATATTCGATATATTATACGAAATTGGATTTCGACGCGAAATTAAAATTAGATTTTAATTCGGGCAAACGAGTTAATTTAGAATTAATTCGTTAGCGACGTGAATAGTAATTTAGCTAGGTAAAATTATTTAATTAAATTTGATTTAATTTCGTCGCAATGGAAAATTCGTTAATTCGGAATTAGCGAACCCAAGCCCGGGAGTGTTTGCGGAACCATTCGCATTTAAAATCGAAGTAGGACCCGCAAGTCACATCTAGCGTCACATCAATCGTCAATCAAGTGATAGATCTCTTTCACTTTGAGTGACTGACACCATGTCACTATTCATGATTGATGGTGGTAGTTGGCAAGCTTTAATGCTTGAATTTTGGAAAGAGAAAATTGGTAATTAATTATGGAAATTGAATTTGTGTATTAGATACACAAACCTACCACTCAAAAACAACACACTTTCTTTCTCTCATTCACGCCCAAAGGGGCAAAAACTCTCTCCCAAATTTTCTTCAAGTGCCGAGAGGTAAGGAAGAAGAAAAGTGATGATATTTGTGGCAAAAATCAAGAGTGCTAGCACACAATAAAGTCTTGCGAAGGTGATAGGGAACCGCACACGTGAGTATGGAATCGTCCACCGAAGCTTGGAGCTTGGACCACCTTGGAGGACCATAACCGAATTTTTTGAAGAGAAAAACAGTGGACTACCGAGCCATCTTGGAGGGAGCTAGAGGTTTTTGTTCTTCGTCGCATCGCTCAACCGCTCGATGTAAGTATTCCGCAACTTCCGTTGATTGTATTCACATGTGTTTCTTGCTTATTATTCGATCCTCGGGACCGTAGAACACCAACACCTTGCGCTTCTCGCCTTATTGCAAACTTTGGCTCTGTCTCCTTGAGTATAGCCATTAACTCTCCAAGAGTTTACTATTGCAATTTAGTACTTCTAAGATCTAAGGATAGATCTATGAAGATCCTTCAATTTCATTATCATACTATAAGGATCTAATCCTTAGTTCTGATTAGAAAATTAAGGAGTCTATTTGGCAAGCATAATGGATTAAGCACTAAAGTTATCATCACATGAATATTCCAAATATCATGTTCTACTGTTTGCTCAACTCCGGGCTTAGGTTCGAAACGTCACTCTATCAAATAAAGTAACTTCTCTGTCTCCAGTACTATCCTGAGATTTTATTCCCAATTTGAAAATTAAAGCTGTTTAAAATATTTTCGCCCAGGATTATGTTTTAAACACTAATTTTTCATTTATCTTGATTCCAATAGTCCAACTATCGAATCAACGATTTGAGGTACTATTCATTATAATGATTACTATAGTCTAACTATATAATCAAGTATAATTTAATTGGTTAAATTCAATTATATTGATTACTATAATCCAATTAAAAAATCAACTATTAATTGAAATGGTTTGAATACAGTCCAACTGTTTAATTAAAACAACGATTAAATATTAGTCAAACTAATATATAATTATTTGACGAAAAATGAAATGAGCGCGTATTGGCAAGTAACTAAACGAATATTGCAAATTTAATACTTGCCTCCCACTATTTTTTGGCGAGCCTCTAACCCTCTGTTGAGTACTCGGGAAACCTTGTTTCCTAGTGGGCTAGGATCCCGTTAAATAACACACAATCTTGACTTTGGCCAACAAATTGTATGATAATTAAATAGGTAGATCTCTAAGATCAATTGGATCCCATCCAATTCCTAGATCCAGTAGGTGGACATCCAAGTCTGAAACATATATCTTATATATGCCAATATATCCAATATATTCCCTAACCTTTTTCCTCTGAATCAACTAAGCCTTGGCTATGGCACAACAAACTTAGTGATCCCAGTTAAGCGGAACGCATTGACCTTGGAAAGCTTCGTAATCGATGTCGATGGACAAGAAGTGATCTTGAATTTGGCCAACAAATCACAACTTAGATAAGACACCGATATGGAACAAAACCTTCATGATTTAAACACATCCGCGACGGAGAAAGGTCTTGACTTTGGCCAACAAACCAGTGCCAGTCTTGGACCTTGAGTTAGAATCACTCAATGGAAGGAAAAATGCTTAATATGTAGTGAGGGTTTTCGCGTAATTGGCAACCAATTAATTATCTTTGTTAAGGTCTCATCATCATACACCCTTAAACATGCATTCTAAACACATAATAAGGCGCGTATAAATAAATATAATAATGATATACGGATGGATATTTAAACACATTGTTCCTAGAACAAATCTCTCCATTTCCTCTCTCCCGCTAGCACAAGTATTACTTCTACCCGATTACATAACACTTCTAAAGAAACCTTATTTACATTGAGGGGAATAGGTGAGAAGAGAAATACAAAGAGTAAGGAGGTAATAGGCTGGACACGCAAGTCCAATTTAATAAATTCTAAATTTATTACAACAATTTCCAAAATTACCCTCACCCATCTAATATCCATCCGATATACATTATTCATACATCGCATCCATGTATTCACACTAGCATGTTATCAATTAATCTAATCCAATTAATTAATCTGAAATTAATGACCATCCAATGTTCAAAAAACGATTTGATTTTGCGCGAGTCCAATTCGTTTTAAGAATAAGTACTCAAAGTACGAATTCTCGAATTATATTAAACTACAATATTAAATTCAATTCAATTTGTATTTAATACTAATTCATTTATTTAATTCCAAATTAAATATTACACTTTATAATGTTCATTTACGACTTAGATTCTAAATCTAATCGTTACGGGTCTCAAAGCCCAATTAACATCCAATGTTAATTTAATTTAAAGTCCAATGGGCTTTTAATTAATTTCTTAAGGCATGTACTTTTGGTCAATATGGGTCAAACCCAAATACCAAAGCCCATTTAAGGAATCACCCTTATTTGCCAAGAAACCAATTTAGGCCCATTAGGCCCAATTAAAATTAAAGGTCCATTTTAATTATATTTGGACTTTGTGGATATGATTTTGGGCCCAATTGAATCTAACCAATTTAGCCTAAACCAAACTTGGCCCAACCAAGTCCATTAAGCCTAAATACAACTTTAAAAGCCCAATTCCAAATTTGGCCCAATTAATTAAATTACATAAAGTCCAAATTTCATAATTAATTAACCTAAAGTGTATGCTATAATTAATTAACCAAATTAATATTTCCAAAACATCAATTAAATCAATTAATTATGCTAATTATCATCAAAACATGTCCAACACATTTGAATAAAAAATCAATCATTTTCCATGCATAGTGGTCACGACAATTTGGGGATTTCTTTGTCCGATTCGGTTTCAATCCAATTAAATCCTAAATCAACATTACCCAAATGATTTCAACTTATCCAATGATCAAAATCAAAAATCACCATGACTTAGGGCAACTATAAACTTTCGGCCAAGCCAAAAAATGAGGAAAAATTTGATCCAACTCAATTTTCATCAAATTGATCATGCATATCACCATGTTATCATAATTTAAGCATACTCAAACAATCATTTCACTCAAACATGCTCAAATCAATTTTGCCCAATTTTACCCTAATTTCAATTTCATGCTCAAAATGGCTATGATACCATTGTTGGGTTTCTACTATAGTCCCGGGATCAATTCAAGCAAGAAATCATGTGTGAATACTCAAAGAGGTATAGCGGAATCGTACTTACATTGATCGGTAATGCGATGTGAGGAACAACGAGCCCTTTGCTCCCTTGAAGCTCATGGTTTTGGACTGTCTTTTGCTCCTCCATATTCGGTCCTTCAAGCTCCAAGCTTGGTGTGCATTCCATGCCCACATGTGGGTTTCCCTATCACCTTCTTAAGACTCCGGATGTGTGCTAGCACTTGGAAAAATTTGCCGCAAATTCTTCCCTTGATCTTCATCTTGTTCTCGGCATTGGAGAAGAAGAAAGAAGATTTTGGCCCTTGGCCGAGAGAGTGAGAGGAGAGAAGGAGATAATGTGTTAAGTGTTGGTTGAGAGTTGTGTATCTAATACACTAAATTGATTTCTAAAATCAATTAAAAACATATACCAAAATTTTGTAAAATGCCTTTCAAAAAGTCAACAAAATTTGGAGCCAAAATGGCATTAAATGCTATCAACCACTCCCATCACTATTCACATCAATCAATGATGACAAACATCACTTCACTCAAAGTGATGTGACTTCCATCACTTGATTAACTAGTGATTTGACGTTAGATGTGACTTGTAGGCCGCTCTTGAATTTGAAATGCGAGTGGGCCCGCAAACACTCCCGGGCTCGGGTTCGCTAATTCCGAATTAACGAATTTTCCGTTGCGACGTAATTAAATCAAATTCAATTAAATAATTTTACCTAGCAAAATTACTATTCACATCGCTAGCGAATTAATTCTAAATTAACTCGTTTGCCCGAATTAAAATCTAATTATAATTCCGCGTCGAAATCCAATTTCGTATAATATATCGAATATATTATTTTATCGGTTAATTCCAAATTAATCGTTCTATCTCTTTTAAATAATATTTTATCCCAGATAAAATATCTCCATAATTAATCCCAGTTAATTTTCTCTCTCTTATAATTAATCCCAGATTAATAAAGTACGAGTCATACGTCATCGGTGAATCTTCAGGAAGCGACCCATGAGATTCCCGGATATGTTGGCAGTAAATCCGGTCGTCAGACTATCCGAACACATATGTACCTAGTACTATATTTTTATTGATTTACAAGACATGGTTGGCTTCTAGTAAAACACCGTGCCTACCCAATTCTCCAGAAATATTCTTAAAGGAATATACGATCTATATCAGGCGTAGTATACGTAGTATTGCGTATTACGATCCAATATCGGATGTTACGTGCAAGGCATGAGGCTGGAATTATGTCTGCTCCGTACGTAACACATATGGATCTCTGGTAACTAGTCTCTATAATCGAATAAACATGACCTAGTCATAATATCCCGATAGCTGTAGCATAAATGAGAACTAGTTCCGTATCATATGTGATCATCATCTCCACTATGACTGGAGTGATACTTCCATCTCGACATCACACCCTATACACTACGATTCTCAATATACCCAGAAGAGGCGTACACAGAACCTGTTAAAGCCCTGGACGACCAAAACCAAAGTATATTGTTTGTCGCAAGTATTAGCGGTGCAAGTCTCAGGTTAAGACCAAATACACCTACCCTCATTCGGACTTCCATAGACACATAGTCATACTGCCAATGGAATTCTGAAGGGTCTATCCAGAGCGAAGCTGTTTCTGTACCATCGGTAAACACAACCTCCTGTTACCCTTGCATGAGTATCCTATACCCAAATATATGAGATATATGCCGTTATGCTCCCACAACGCGCACAAGTGTAATACTAGTTTATTCCTCATTATCGATGTCCAATCTCGATAATACTACGACTATGGATATTTAATGATTAAATATTCGTGGATTGATACTGTCTCATATCATCTCAATCCGGAACTAATCATATGGACCTTTTATCATTTATACATCTTGGTAATCTAATTACAAATGATAAAAGAGCAATTTCCTTTGTCACACAGTTAATTTGTACAACAACACCATGATTTGTACAAATAGTGATGCTATGGGTCATAATTGTCCAACAGACCCATTTGCTACCAATAGGCACAATGCCTTCTAGAATATCAACCAGTGTCCAAACTTAGTTGGTATATGGAATCCATTTCGGACTTCATGGCAATTTTCCATAAAAGGAGTTGATACCTTGTATCACTTCCTCATATGTAGCTAGTTAGTCTTCCTCAATAAGATTGATATCTACATGAGGTGAGATCAGAAACCCATACATCCTAGGTTGTTTTCTGAATCTCTCTGACCTACGTGGTTCTTGTGTATTCGAAGATTATTGGTACAATTTCATCCCTAATGAACTGTTGGTGTTTCGTGAGGATTCGGTGCCTGGAACAGTATTACTCTGATTTTCATCGAGTTTTACTTTCCTCCCACTTACCACTGCATATAGGAATTCCTCTTAGGAAAACCGCATGGAGAGCAACAATTACATTGTTCTATTGTGAGTTGTATAAGTACTATACTTTGCTTTCCCTAGGACAACCTACAAATAGACACTTATCCGATTTGGGTTCTAGTTTGGTATCATCCAAATATTTAGTGTATGCCCAGCATTCCCAAATCTTCAGGAATGAGAAACCCAGTTTCTTTCCTGTTTATATCTAATATAAAGTCTGTATAATAGATTTTCATAGAACCTTATTCAAAATAAGTAATGCACTATTTAATGCATATCCTGTGAAGGAAATTGGTAGCTCAGAGCGACTCATCATTAACCTTACCATGTCCAACAAAGTTTGGTTTCTCTGTTCGGACATACTGTCAAATTGAGGTGTCCCTGGAGGAGTCCACTGTGAAAGAATACCATACTATTTCGTGTAATTTTGAAACTCATTTGTTTAAGTATTTTACACTATGGTCCGACCGTAATGTTTTTAATACTTTTACCGGTCTGTTTTCTTACTTCGTGTCGAAACTCTTTGAATTACTTAAAAGTTTCTGACTTGTGTTCATAAGATACACATCACCGTAATGCGATGCCACATCCGTAAAGATTACGAAGTATTCATATCCACTTCTTTCCCAGCTAGACATGGGCCCACTTACGTCACAATGAACGAGGGCTAACAGATCGGTGGCACTTGCATTTTTACCAAGTAAAAGATGTTTTAGGCACATTGCCTAATAAACTAGAGTCATAGACATCATTTGAATTAGAATCAAATCCATCCTAGTATCCACTCTTCGAAAGTGTGGATATATGAGTCTTGTTAATGTGTCCCAGACATTAATGCCACTTATAAGTTTCAACAGATTTATAAAGTTTGAGCTTTTTGTTTGTCATATTATATGTTTGAGATTTATTATATTCTAAATATAAATACTGTTATTCACATATAATGTGTATATCTCAATATCATCTTTATAAACAAAACACTTAGTGTTCATGAACATAAAGGTATACCCACAACGGGTTAAACTAGATACAGAGATAATATTTCTAGTCAAACTAGATACATTATAACAGTCTCCCAATTTAAGTACATGCCCAAAGGCCAGTTCCAAAACTTAGGTTCCCACAACCAAAACATCGACTCTCGTCCCGTTTCCAACTCATAAGTCGATCTCAACTAAAGTCAGTCTCTTGCTAATCAGCAGATCCCGCACATCAGTACTTATGTTTATGTACCACATCCAGTATCTAAAATCCAATTTTAAAACCAACAGTAAACATGTTTATAACAAACATACCTGAAGTAGGAGCCTTGCTCGACTTCTCTTCCTTCATGTCTGCCTTTGTCCATACAGCAGTCACGCTTCCAGTGACCCTGTTTGCCACAGTTTAGGCAGACATCTTGGGATATGTCCTTCGTCTTCCCAGAAGACTGTGATGATTTAGCCTTGCTATTTTCTTCACACCCCAGAAGCCTTCGGCCAAGCCTTGGCCTTCTGGGATGTCGAAGTAAGATGCACCTTGTAATTCTTGCCCTTTTGTTAGCTCTGGCTCTGTCTCATTGAGCATAGCCATTAACTCTCCAAGAGTTTTCTATTGCAATTAGTACTTATAATATCTAAGAATAGATCTATGAAGATCCTTCAATTTCAATATCATACTATAAGGATCTAATCCTTAGTTCTGACGAAGAAATTAAGGAGTCTTTGCGGCAAGCATAAAGGATTGAGCACTAAAGTTTTCATCACGATGAGTCTTCCAAAGCTCATGCTCTACTATTTGCTCAACTCCGGGCTTATGCCCGAGAGGTTGCTCTATCAAATAGATTAACTTCTCAACTCCCAGGACTGTCCTGAGATTCTATTCCCAATTTGAAAATTGAAGCCGCTTAAAGACATTTTCACCCATGATTATGTTTTAAATGCTATATTTCAATTATCTTGATTCCAATTGTCCAACTATTCAATCAACGATTTCGGGTACAATCTAATGTAATGATTACTATAGTCTAACTATATAATTAATTACAATTTGATTGGTTAAATTCAAATATATTGATTACTATAATCCAATTATATAACCAACTATAAATGAAGTAGTTTGAATACAGTCCTACTGTTTAATTAAAACAACAATTGAATATTAGTCCAACTAATATATATATATATTTAAATAATTAATGACGAAAAATGAAATGAGCGCGTATTGGCAAGTATCTAAACGAAATTGTAAATTTAATACTTGCCTCCCACTATTTTTCGGCGAGCCTCTAATAGGGATGGCAACAAGACCCGGACCCGGCCCGGGTCCGCATGGACCGGACGACCCGGGTCCGGGAAGACCCGGGTGATTCCGGGTCCGGACCCGGGATCATTCGGTCCGGACCCGGGTAGACCCGGGTCCGTAAAAAAAAATAAAAAAATACAAAAATAAATTAGATTTTAATAAAAATATAAAATATTATGCATATATATATATATATATAATATAGATATATATAATATATATATATATATAAATAATAGAATTTAATAAAAAAAAATTAAAAAATTGAAATAAAATTAATAAAATTGACAAATACAAATATAATATAAAAAAATACAATTAAAACTTTAAAAAAATAAAAAAAAATAAAAAAAAAAATGCGGGTAATCGGGTCCGGACCGGGTCGACCCGGATCCGTACTCGGTAGACCCGGGTTCGGACCCGAGAATATTTACCCGGGTCCGGAACCGGACCGGGGTTGTGAAACCTCTTCCGGATCCGGACCCGGGTCCGGATCCGGATTTTACCATCCCTAGCCTCTAACCCTCTGTGGAGGACTCGGGAAATCTAGTTTCCTAGTGGGATAGGATCCCGTTAAATAACACACAACCTTGACTTTGGCCAACAAATTGTTTGAAACTTAACTAGGTAGATCTCTAAGATCAATTGGATCTCATCCAATTCCTAGATCCAGTAGGTGGACCTCAAAGTCCGAAACATATATCCAATATATGCCAATATATCCGATATATTCCCTAATCTTTTTTCCTCTGAATCAACTAAGCTTTGGCTTTGGCTCAACAAGCTTAATGAAACCAGTTAAGCGTGACCCATTTACAGTGGGAAAGCTTCGTAATCGAGGCCGATGAACAAGAGGTGACCTTGACTTTGGCTAACAAATCATAACTTGCCCAAGGCATACGATATGGAATAAAGCTTTCGTGATTCAAACACATCCGCGATGGACAAAGGTCTTGACTTTGGCCAATAATCCAGTGCCAATCTTGGATCTTGAGAGAGAATCACTCAATGGAAGGAAAAACGCTTAATATAAAATGATGGTTTTTTTCGCGATTTTGCAACCAATTTATTATCTTTAATTAGGTCTCATCATACACCCTTAAACATGCATTCTAAAAGCATAATAAGGCGCGATAAAATTAATAATGATATGCGGATGGATATACAATAAATTATTCCTAGAACAAATCTCTCCATTTCCTCTCCCCGAATAGCACGATTCTAACTTCTACCCAATTACATAATACTTCTAAAGAAACCTCATTAACATTGAGGGGAATTGGTGAGAAAAGAAGTACAAAGAGTCAAGAGATAAAGGCTGGACACGCAGGTCCAATTTAATAAATTCTAAATTTATTACAATAATTTCCAAAATTGCCCTCACCCATCTAATATCCACCCGATATACATTATTCATACAATACATCCATGTATTCACACAAAACATGTTATTCAATCAATCTAATCCAATTAATTAATCTTTGAATTAAGTGATCATCAAATGTTCAAACAACGATTTGATTTGCGCGAGTCCAACTAGTTTAAGAATAAGTACTCAAAGTGCGTATTCTCGAATTATATCCAACTACAATTTTAAATCCAATTTAAAATATATTCAATACTAATTTATATTTAATTCCAAATTAAACAATTACACTTTATTAATGTGCCTTTGCGACTTAGATTCTAAATCTAATCTTAATGGGTCTCAAAGGCCCAATTAACATCTAATGTCAATTTAATTAAAGTCCAATAGGCTTTTAATTAATTCATAAGGCATGGGCTTTGGCCAATATGGGTCAAACCCAAATGCCAAGGCCCAATAAATGAATCACCCTATTTGTCATAAAATTAATTTCAGCCCATTAGGCCCAATTAAATTTAAAAGGCCCATTTATTATATTTGGACTTAACGGAATGGTTTTAGGCCCAATTTGGATCCAATCCAATTGTCCTAAACCAACTTGGCCCAACCAAGTCCATAAGGCCCAAATATAATATCAATAGCCCAATTCCAAATTGAAGCCTAATTAATTAAATTCCAATATTCCAAATATCACAATTTTTTTAATTAAAGTGTACAGCCATAATTAATTAGTTAAATTAACATTTCCAAAACACCAATTTAATTAATTAATCATGCTTTATTATATTCAATATATGTCCAACACAATTGAAACAAAATCAAGTCATAACATGCTCTTAAGCTCACAGCAATTTAGGCTTTTTATATCCGATTTTGATTTCAATCCAATTAAATCACAATTCAATATACTCATGCATTTTAAACACATCCAATGGTATAAAATCAAAAAATCACCATGAGCTACAAGGGTCCAAGTATTCGGCCATGGCATCAAATTTGGGAAAAATTAATGTAATCAATTATTCTCAAAATTAATCATGCATAACTCTAAGTTATCATAATCTAAGCATAACCAAACATTCAATTTGAGGAAATCATGCTCAAATAACAAAATCCCCAAAATAAAGTCTATGAACCCTAAAATATTTCATGCTTAAAATTGGCTTTGATACCATTGTTGGGTTCTCTAAGAACAATGCCAATATCATTTAAGCATAAAAGATGTGTGAATACGCAAAGTAATATAGCGGAAAATACTTACAATGCTCGGTTTTGTGGATGTGTTGAGTTCAAAAATTTGAATCCTTTGAAGTGGTCCAAGCTCCTTTTGATTTGTATGGTTGAGCTCCAAGCTTTGAATCTTGAATTCCAAACTAAATGGGAATGGTTTCCCTATCACCTTTGTTGACCCTTTTATGTGCTAGCTTAGGAAAAATTGTTACAAAATTTCCTTATTCTTGAGAACAACTCTCGGCAATACAAAGAGAAAAGAGGGGGAGAGTTTCACGGTGAAGAGATAAGAAAAGGGAATGAAAAAGTGTGAAGTGTGAATGATTTTCAAAAATCAAAAAGACCTAATACCAAATCCAAGTTGGTAGATGTCTTTCACATTTTCATAATTAAATAATGAAAGTGTGTTTTACAAGCCAAAATCAACCAACAACTTTCATCACCAAAAAGTGATGAGATTGACTAGTGATGTGACTTGAGGTGGGCCCTTCTTGATTCAAAATCCGAGTGGGCCCGTAAAACACATTCCAGGCTCGGATTTGTTAATTCCGAATTAATGAATTTTCCATTGCGACTTAATTAAATCAAATTTAATTAAATAATTATGCCTAGCAAAATTACTATTAAAGTCGCTTACGAATTAATTCTAAATTAATTCGTTTGCCCGAATTAAAATCCAATTTTAATTCCGCGTTGAAATATAATTTCATTTAATATATCGAATATATTATTTAATCGATTAATTCCAAATTAATCGTTCTCTCTATATTAATTGAATTTTATCCCAGATAAATTCTCGCCGTAATTAATCCCAGATTAATTTTCTCTCTCTCCTAATTAATCTCAGATTAATTATGTTCGAGTCAAACGTCATCGGTGAATCTTCGGGAAGCGACCCATGAGATCTCTGGATATATTGGCAGTAAATCCCGTTATTGGACTATCCGAATACGTGCGTACCCAGTACCATGTTCTTACCGATTTACAAGACATGGTTGGCTTCTAGCAAAGCACCGTGCCTACCCAATTCTCCAAAAATATTCTTTAAGGAATATATAATCTTTGTCAGGCGTAGTATACGTAGTATTACATATTACGATCCAATATCGATATCACATGCTAGGCTTAGGGCTGGAATTGTGTCTGCCCCGTACGAAGCATATATCAGATCTCTGGTAACTAGTCTCTATAATCGGATAATCATGACCTAGTCATATTATCCCGATGACTGCAGTACTTAAGAGTACTAGTTTCATATCTTACGTGATCATCATCTCCATATGACTGAAGTGGTACTTCCATCTTGACATCACACCCAATACACTAGGATTCTCAGTATTCCCAGAAGAGGCGTACACATAACCTGTTAAAGCCCCGGATGACCAAAACCAAAGTATACTGATTGTCGCAAGTATTAGCGATGGAAGTCTCAGGTTAAGAACAAATACACCTTCCCTGATTCGGATTCCCATAGACACATAGTCATACTACCAATGAGATTCCGAACGGTCTATCCAGTGCGAAGCTGTTTCCGTACCATCGGTAAACAGAACCTCCTATTACACTTGCATGAGTATCCAATACCCAAATATATGAGAACTATGCTGTTACGCTTCCATAACACGCACAAGTGTAATACTAGTCTATTCCGCATTATCGATGTTTAGTCTCGATAATATTACGACTAGGGATATTTAATGATTAAACCTTAGTGGATTAATATTGTCTCATATCTTATTAATCCGGTACTAATCATATGGACCTTTTATCATTTATATATCTTGGTAATCTAATTACAAATGATAAAAGAGCAATTTCCTTTGTCACATAGTTAATTTGTACAACAACACCATGTTCAGTACAAATAGTGATGCTATAGGTCATAATTGTCCAACACAAACGTCATTCAAAACACATACATTAATGCAAAAACAAAATGGAATAACAAATTGAAATAGTCCCAATAGTTATATATATTATTGTCCTCAAAGAATGTCTAGCAATGAAATCAGAGAACATTCAAAGTACTCAACGTAACTCAAATCCAAGTATTTAAATAAATCATCTAAGCCAAACTCATAGTGTGTGTGTTGGATAATATGACCCATAACGTCACTATTTGTACAGATCATAGTGATGTTGTACAAATTAACTATGTGACAAGGAAATTGCACTCTCATCATTTGTGATTAGATCACCTTAGATATATAAATGAAGAGAGGTCCATATGATTAGTTCCTGGATTGAGATGATATAAGACAGTATCAGTCCACGAAGGATTAATCATTAAATATCCTTAGTCGTAGTATTATCGAGACTGGACATCGATAATGCGGAATAGGCTAGTATTGCACTTGTGCGCGTTGTGAGGGCACAACATCATAGTTCTCATATATTTGGGTATTGGATACTCATGCAAGTGCGATAGGAGGTTGTGTTTCACCGATGGTACGGGAAATAGCTTCGCTCTGGATAGACCCCTCGGAATCCCATTGGTATTATGACTATGTGTCTATGGGAATCCGAAATCAGGGTAGGTGTATTTGGTCTTAACCTGAGACTTGCACCGCTAATGCTTACGACAATCAATATACTTTAGTTGAGGTCGTCTAGGACTCTAACCGGTTCTGTGTACGCCGAAGCTGAGTATATTGAGAATCGTAGAGTATTGGGTGTGATGTCAAGACGGAAGTATCACTCCAGTCATAGTGGAGATGATGTCACGCAGGATACGGTATTAGTACTCTGAGGTGCTGCAGCCATCGGGATATTATGACAAGGTCATGTATATCCGATTATAGAGACTAGTTACCAGACATCCGACATGTGCTTCGTACGGGGCAGACACTTATCCAGCCTCAGGCCTAGCACGTGACTATCCGATACTGGGCCGATATGCACGATACTTGGTATACTACGCCTGATATAGATCCTTATATATTCCTGTAAGAATATTTCGGGAGAATTGGGTAGGCATGGCGTTTTGCTAGAAGCTAACCTTGTCTTATAAATCGGTAGGACGTGGTACTTGGTACGTACGTGTTCGGATACTCCGGTGACCGTATTTACTGCCAACATATCCGGGGATCTCATGGGTCGCTTCCCAAAGATTCACCGATGACGTATAACTCGCACTCTAAATTAATCTGGGATTAATTAGAAGACAGAGAAAATTAATCTGGGATTAATTGCAGAGATATTTTTATCTGGGATAAAAATATCAATTAAAGAGAGATAACGATTAATTTGGAATTAATCGAGAAATTAATATATTTGATATATTAAACGAAATTAGATTTCGACGCAGAATTAAAATTAGATTTTAATTCGGCGAACGAATTAATTTAGAATTAATTCGTTAGCGACGTGAATAGTGAATTCGCTAGGCGTAATCATTTAATTACGACGCGACGGAAAATTCATTAATTTAGAATTAGCGAACCCGAGCCCGAGATTATTTGCGAGCGCATTCGTATTTCGAATTCGAGTGCGGTAAATCAAATCAAGCGTCAAATCGCTAGTCGCATCTAGCGTCACATCAAGCGTCAAATCATGTCACTTTGAGTGATGTGATAATTGATTGGATTGATTGATTGACAAGACTTGATGTGAGTTGTTGGAATGGTTGTTGGCTTTTATTTGTTTGACTTTATAAAGCCAAATTCACATGAAATGCTTGTGAAATTCAAATGAGTGTATATAATACACAAATTTGGAAACCAAACAAACTCTCTCTCTCTCCCATTTCTTTCTTCTTGTTCACGCCCAAAAGGGGCTGAAAAACTTACTGGTTTTTCAAGGAAAAATCGTGAGCAGTAAGGAAAGCTTGGAGTGTGATTTTGTGGCAAAATCACAAGTGCTAGCACACTTACGAGACATGCGAAGGTGATAGGGAAGCTCACCCATGAGCCGGGAACCGTTCGACGAAGCTTGGAGCTTGACGAAGGACCAAAAACGAAGTCAAAACAGTGAGCAAAATCTGCACTGCAGTTCGCCAAAACCAGTGAGCATTTTTGGAGTTTTGTTTCTTCCGCGTCGCACAACCGATCAATGTAAGTATTCCGCAACTTCTTTGATATGTATTTCACACTTTATCATGCTTGTTTGATGATCTTGGGACCTAGAATAAAACCAACAATGGTATCAGAGCCTAGGTTCAAGCATGAAATTTTTAGGGCTAAAATTTGGGTAAACTTGTTTTGAGCATGATTTGAATGAATTGAATGTTTGAGTATGCTTATAACATGTTTAATTTAAGATTGATTGGATCAATTTGTTGAAATTGTGATTGGATCAAATTTCCCCAAAATAATGTGTTGGCCGAATATGTAAGGAATTTTGGAAATTTGGAATTTTTTGATTTTGATTCATTGGATGAGTTAGAATCATGTAGGATGATGTTAATTTGAAATTAATTGGATTGAATTTTGAATTGAACAAAATCCCTAATTTGCTTATGTTGGCCGAATTCAATAATGCCCTTTAATGTCTTGGATTTTTGATTTTGATAATTGGATGTATTGGAAATCATTTGGGAAGTAAATTAGATGTCGATTGTGGAATTAATTGGATTAAATTCAAATCGGACAAAAATTACTCCCTTGGCCGAGACTTTAAGCATGGTTAATGGGTTTGATTTTTCATTTATGTGTTGGACATGTGATGATGATAATGAACATGATTAATTAAGCTAATTTAATGTTTTGGAAATATTGATTTGGGTGATTAATCATGTAATGCACTTTAGGTAATTAAATTGCGGAATTGGATTCATGTAATTTAGTTATTTAGGCCTTAAATTGGATTTGGGCTTATTATGTTGTAAATGGGCTTATTGGGCTTTGTTGTACAAATTTGGATTTGGACAAATTGGATTGGATCCAATTGGGCCCAAAGCCACTTCCGTTAAGCCCAAATACAACTTATAAACCTTTAAAGTTTAATTGGGCGTAATGGGCCTAAATTGATTTCTGGGCTTATGGGGTTACTCCTTGATTGGGCTTTGGTTGCCGAAGCCCACGCCTTAAAGAAATTAATTAAAGCCCATTAGACTTGAATTGAATTGACGTTGGACGTTAATCGGGCTTTGAGACCCGACACAATTAAATTTGGAATTTAAGTCGTTAAAGGTTTATTAAATAAAGTGTAATATTTAATTTGGAATTGAATAGTGAATTAGTATTAAATACATGTTAAATTGGATTTAATGATGTAGTTTAATTTAATTCAAGAATTCGTACTTTGAGTACTTATTCGCAAAAACGAGTTTGACTCGACCAAAATCAAATCGTTATTTGAACATTGGATGATCACATAATTATCAGATTAATTAATTTGATTAGATTGATTGATAGCATGCTTATGTGTGAATACGTGGTTGTGATGAATGAATAATGTATATCGGATGGATATTAGTCGGGTGGGGCAATTTTGGAAATTGTTGTAATAAATTCGATTTATTAAATTGGACCTGCGTGTCCAGCCTTATCACCTCTATTCTCTTTGTATTCTCTTCTCACCTATTCCCCTCAATGTAAATGAGGTTTCTTTAGAAGTGTAGTGTAAGGGGTAGAAGTAATACAAGTGCTAGCTTGAGTGAGAAAGGGAGAGATTTGATCTAGGATCAATGTGTTAAGTATCCATCCGTATATCATTATTATTTTATTTCATACTCGCTTTATTATGTATTTAGAATGCATGTTTAAGGTATGATGAGACCTTAACAAAGATAATGAAATTGGTAGCCAATTTGCACGCGAAAAGCCCTCATCAAATATCATGCGTCTTTTCCTTCCATTGAGTGATTCTTACTCAAGATCCTAGATTGGCATGGGTTGTTGGCCAAAGTCAAGCTCTTGTCCGTCGAAGATGTGTTTGAATCACGAGGCTTTGTTCCATATTGGTGTCTTGTCCAAGTTGTGGTTTGTTGGCCAAAGTCAAGACCACTTCTTGTCCATCGACATTGATTATGAAGCTTCCATGGTCAATGGGTCCACGCTTGACTGGGATCACTAGGTTTTTTATGCCAAAGCCAAGGCCTAGTTGATTCAGAGGAAAAAGGTTAGGGTATATATTGGATATATAGGCATATATAAGATATATGTTTAGGACTTGGATGTCCACCTACTGGATCTAGGAGTTGGATTAGATCCAATTGATCTTAGAGATCTACCTAGTTAATTATCATACAATTTGTTGGCCAAAGTCAAGATTGTGTGATATTTAACGGGATCCTAGCCCACTAGGAAACACGGTTTCCCGAGTACTCGACAGAGGGTTAGAGGCTCGACGAAAAATAGTGGGAGGCAAGAATTGAATTTGCAATATTCGTTCAATTACTCGCCATACGCGCTCATTCAAATATCACTCGTCATATAAATTAAATGTTAGTTGGACTAATATTTAAATTATTGTTTTAATAAACAGTTGGACTGTATTATAGTTGATTATATATAATTGGATTATATTAATCAATATATTTGAATTAATTAATTTCAGTTTACAGTTGATTTTATAATTGGATTATAGTAATCAATGTAATTGAGGTTAATTAATTTGGATTATATTTGATTATATAGTTGGACTATTATAATCATTATAATATATATAGTACCACTAATCGTTGATTAAATAGTTGGACTATTGTAATCATTGAAAAGTTGGATATTTAAAATATAATCTGGGATTAAAATATTTTAAATGATTTAATTTTCAAATTGAGAATAAATAATAGGTTACTTTATTTGATAAAATGACTTATTATACCTTAAGCCCAAAATTAAGCAATATAAGTAGAGCATAGAATCTTTGGAAGATTTATGTGATGATGACTTTAGTGCTTAATTTAATATACTTGTCATAAATCTAATTTTAGATTTAAGAAGTATTAATTCAACTACTCAAGGTATTAGATAAAAGTACATTAAAGAACTTATCATTTCTAAGATTTCACCCTAAAGTAAACAATATCATCATTGGACTATGCTTTACTATTAATGACTAAAAGCAAACAAAATAATTTTTTTATAATAGGTATTATCATGCGCATGCAGACACCCCCACATTTAAAACTTGCATTGTCCTCAATGTAAGATAAATATAAAGAAAAATGATTAAGGAACAACACTACCAGGCACAGAGTTGATCAGGTTCCTGCTGGTAAGATTTGGGTTGTGTGACTGTGTAAGTTGCACTGAACACTTGCATAAATGCTTATGAAAATAATAAACATGCAATTAGCACACAAGAAAATAAAACTACAGTAAATAAAATAAATAAATAAATAAATAAATGTAGATGGAAGGGTTGCCTCTCTAATAGCGCTAAGTTTAACGTCTTCAGCTAGACGTAACCACTTAATGTTGTCATGGTGGCTACCATGTAGCGAACTGATGAAGACATGAGAAAGGATTTCTAGCTGGCTGCAGAATTTTATTCAAAGATCCCTCAGGGTCTGGTGGTTGAGATTTTAGGCCGCATATATGGAAATATTTATTCAATCTCATTTTTAACTTCCTAGGGATCATCTTCAACATAGTACTAATTCACGTTTTCCTCATTTTTTCGGTTCTTTGGGACTAGTTTCAGTTTGGGGGGATTTGATTCAGGTTGTAGAGAAGCTGTTTCTGGCAGAACTGCTTCTAGCATGTATGTATATTGGCACTCATCATCACCTTGTGGTTGTTTTTCAACATGAAAAATATTTACTTCCATTGTCATGTTCCAAAATGATATCTTCATGAGACCGTTCCTGCAATTAATAAGAGCATTATCCGTAGCAAGAAAAAGGTCTATCTAAAATAAGAGGGGTTTTTGACTCAATGTTAACCACAGACTGCGTATCTAAGATTAGGAAGTCAACGAGGTAGTAGAATTTATCGATCTATATTAAAACATCTTCAACTACCCCCCGTGGTGTTCTAATGGATCAGTCAGCTAACTGTAATGCTACTGATATAAGTTTAATCTCACTAAGCTCTAACTGCACATAGATCGAATATGGCATGAGATTAACACTAGCACCTAAATCTAATAAAGCTTGACCAAACTCATATGTACCAATGTGACAGGTTATGGTGGGACATCCCGGATCTTTATACTTTGGTGGAGTCCTCTGTTTAATTATTGCACTTGCTTGCTCTGTCAGGAAAGCAATATTCTTCACATTATGCTTCCTCTTCATGGTGCATAGATCCTTCAAAACCTTCGCATAAGTAGGAACTTGTTTGATCACATGTAACAACGGAAGGTTAATCTTTACTTACTTCAGGTGTTCTAGGATCTCACCATTTAGGTCTGGGGCTCTCATTGTGGGCCTAAGTGCCTGAGGGAAAGATACTCTAACTTGGAAATAAATCTCTTGTTTTTCCTAAGGGGTATTTTCATTACTATATTTGGGGTCACTGACCGGTGCTTACACACGCGTATAACGCAAGCGCACGTATCGTTCAAGTAGTATAAAAAGTATCGATCCCACTGACCGGTATTTTGTTATCAATTTTATGAGGTCAAATGATTACTGGTATCTAACAGGTTGTTTGTTTGATTGATTTAAAATGGCGATGATTCTAAATTTAAAAACAAGTAATTAAAATTGCGTAAAAGTATGTTGAGAAAAAAAATCCAAATTTATAAAACTATCTAGGGTTGTGATTTCTTCCAATATTATTTAAAGATGAAGTGGTTATCTTAAAGTTGGGTAATATATTGATTTATTAACCTGGAACACTAAATTATGTAAAAGCCTCTTCCGATGGTCAATTACAAATACCCAGTATAATCCAATTGAACCATATGTCTATGTCAATCAAATTACCTAGATTCATCAAGATTAGTTCCAATTATGGCTACCCCCGCCCGACAGGTATATTCCTATCCTGTAAGGAAATCTATTAAAGATTTATCTATCCTCAAGGAAGATCGTGGGCTATTGAGTCTAAGGTCTTAAACTTAAAATCCCTATGTCTAGTTCATTTTAAGTTTACCTAATCAATTTAATTAATGCCCAGTTAATTAAAAAGTATTAAGATTAAGACTCAATAAATAAATATTTATATTACTTCAACTATAATCTAACCCCTTATAAACCGGTGATATTAAAAGTCATCACAACCCCAGATAACTAATTTAGTTACAACACATAACTAGGGCTAGTAAAATAAAAGACATAAAATGCTGAAAAGTAAATGCGGTAAAGTAAATACTGAAAAGTAAAAATAAAATAAAATGCTAAGACAAAAGGAATTAACTTCTACTATTTACTATTTAGATATCTCCCTTAATATAATATATTTACTCGTGATGATATTACCAACTAGCCATATAGGCGGTAACCTGATTAAGTCAAATTAAGTCCAACCAGCCATATAGGCGGAATCAAAATAACCAGCCATAAAGGCGGAACCAAAATTAAATTACTAACCGACCAATCTGGCGGTATCCTTGCTTAGTCAGGTTTAACCAGTTTAAATTAAATAACCAACCGACCAATATAACGGTATCCTCATTAAGTCAAATTTTAAATGGTGAATATATTATATTTAAGGGAGATTACTCTAAATAACAATAGTAAAAGAATTACCTTTCACCCTAGCAGGAGGAAGTTACCTCATCATGGTAATAGTAAAAACTGTAAAAAGTAAAGAAAGTAAATTACTATTATTACAGAACGTAATTAAAATTAATTACAAAACTAAAATTAAAAGAAACTTAGAGAGAGAAGAACCCCCTATTTACATCAAAGAAATGGGAGGGAATGGTACAACAAAATCTGAAATTTCGAGCTCAATATATAGGCGCGGATAGGCCTCGGGCGTCGCGACGCTGGAACAGTGATTTATGGCATGCTCTCGGCTTGACACGTGGCGATTCGGATAAGAGGTGGCTGAGAGCCCAATTATGATGCTGACGTGGCGATGACGTGGTGACACGTGGCGAAATCGATTGTCGGCACCGTATGATTGCGACACATGGCGACACATGTCACACTGTGATTGGCTGATGATGATGTGGCACGACACATGGCAATGTTGACTTGTTGACTTGCTGACATGGATGATGACATGGAGGCACGTAGGATGCCATGTGGCACATGTGGCAATGGTGATTGTCGGCATCGTAGGATGATGACACGTGGCACGGCGCACGTTAGCAAATCGGCTCTGATGGTGACAGGTGGCACAGCGTACGTTAGTAAAGTCAAACTTTTCAAATTCTGACTCATTGACCAGGCGCACGTTAGCGAAGACTCGGCGCATGTTAGACGTCGTGACGCCAAGGGCTTGGGCTTCGCGACGCCCAAAATTACCAAAATGCCATTTTTTCCAATTTTTCATGTTTTGCCCCAAATCACCTCGAGAATGTCCTGAAACTTTATTTATACAAAATAACACAAAACACATCAAAATATTCACAAAACATAAGAAACTATACAAAATATTAGGTTAAATGAGTGAGAAATAGTGATATTTTTACCACTCATCACACCCTCAAACCTAACATTTTGCTAGTCCTCGAGCAAAACACAGAATAAAATAACATAAATAAAATTTAACTAAGCCACTTCCGTAGGGATCACGGTTGCATTTATCATATGCAACAAGCCTTTAAACCCCTAGGTGTCCCCAGTGGACGAGTTGTAGTCTCGTGAGGGTTTACAACAATGATACCCACAAATATTTTAAAAAGTAAAAAGGTAGTGAAACTAATGCACACAAAAGCAAAAAGACAAGAGAAAAGAGAATAAAGAAGTTAGTGACTATTCAAGTGAAACTTCTACTCCAAGTTACTACTTGTTTTGTTTCATTCTAAATTACTGAATAAGTAAATTCTTCGATTATATTTACCATTCTCCATATACACAACTAACATAATATTAATCAACTCATTTTTGCCCACAACAGTCATGAGTACAGTTGATAAGAGAGTAAAATATTTTTGTCCTAAAGTTCTATCAGATTTCACATCTTTTTGTAGCAATGGAATAAATTTTCCTGATTTTTTCTTTGATTTTTCTCTATTTTTTTATTTATATACAATACCTTCCGTCTATGTAGTGAGTGTTGGGTCGGTGGCTCCCAAACCAATTGGCTTTAGGGAACCAGGTGTTAAGACACCCCTACGGACTTAATTACTCAGAATTCGATATATATATATATTTTTGCAGCATCTTTGATCCATATAGCGAGCTTTGGGCTAGTGACTCCCAAACTAGTTGGTTTTAGGACACTAGGTGTTAAAACACCCTTATAGACTTAAAAACTCGGATCTCATATGTTTTTTTTTTACTCCATCACTTTTTGAGATGCTTCTTCCAATTAATCTAGAGCACTGAATATTACAAACTTTTCAATTACAGCTCATGTCCGTATGTTACTATGTATGTTGATAATACCTGCCAACTGAGCATATGAAGGTCCATTTTAGTCAGTTTTATGGAGAATTTACAAATTAAATAATTCAAAAGGAAATAAACAAAAATTAACTTGTTTCAAAATAGGTTTGAGATACGTCTCAGGAGTGGAAACTCCTTACTCAGATATCTCTTACCAATTTCAACTTTTTAGTCAAAACAAAAACACAAAATATTTTTGTAATTTTTGAAAATTTTTCATTTTTTTTTGTATTTTTCGAAATATTTTGGACTAAAAAATAAAAAAAACACACAACTAAAAAAAATATTAATCAACTAATTCCCTCCCCCAAACCTAAATGAGAAATTGTCCCCAATGTCTTAAACGGTAGAAGAAGAGTTTAAAGGATAATACCTGGTTAGTTGAAATTCTACAGGAAATTAAAGGTTAAGATCATGATTAATCCGACGCCCCTTACCACGATCGTCCTCGGACCAATTTATCTTTGAGAGGATAGGGTCAACTTGTGGTTCATAGGCTAAGAGTTGGTCTATTAGATCCGGAGCAGTTCTGGCAGTAAAGATGAGTTCTTTTAAAGGTTTTGACACGAACCCATTTCTCCGAGCATCATCAAGAAACACATAAAGAAAATCATAAAATCCATCAACGTTGAGCAGTCCAATTGGTTTCTGGTGTATGTTCAGGTTCGCCCAAGATAACACAATAAAAATTTCCTCCAGTCTACCCAAGCCACCTGGCAAAGCAATAAAAGCATCAGCACGGTTAATCATTTCCACTAGTCGTTCAGACATACCTGGCACGATCAGTTCCTCTCCGTTTGATGGTTCAATAAGATTTGATTCTGCCAAGGGTTTTGGGATGATTCCCAAAACGTGACTGCCTCCCTCCTGTACAGCCTTTGAAATGATCCCCATTAGTCCAAGATTTCCTCCGCCATATATTAACTACATATTCCTTGCAGCTAAGACTCGACCCAATTCTTGTGCTGCTTCTACGTATTGTGGTTTAGTACCAACACTACTACCGCAAAACACACAGATGTTTTCAACTCGTCTTCTTGAAGTGGCTTCCATGTTTTACTCTGGATGTCTTCAAAAGTGCAATGATAAGTTGAATTTATAACACCTGAAAAGGGTGAGTAAAATAATAGCACTAGTACCTGCCAAATAAAAAATATTAGTTAAACAGTAAAATAAATCGTGATAGTCAAAAAGGTCTGGATCCTGTCGGATAAAGTACAACAAAACAAATTACAGTTATTAGGAAAAGAAAAAGAGATATAATATTTACAAGAAAAGTAGTGGCTTGATTGACGTCTATGCGTCAGGGACAAGCTTCCCATCCAATTTTCTTATAAATTGGCAAACAGGGTCTTTTTGAGTCAGATTCCTGAGACTTAACAGTTGTCTTTTTTTTTTTGAAATTGTGTATGTAATTTACGAAGGCTATGTGAACATATCCACTGGGATGCGTCTCAAGAGTCGAAGATATATCATCTAAAGACTCCTTACTCAAGCCATCCCTAATGAATTTAATTTTGTCTTCGCGATTATCAGACACCATTCCTAAATAACGACAACGAGTATTGCAATTCCAGCGTGCACATTTGTAACAAACACCCATTTTCTTAGCTCTACGTTTCTTTGCATAGGTGCTTCTTCCAAAAACAGACATATTTTTAATAAAAGAGTCAGAAGACTCACCTGCCAATCGGACTCGTGCTTCAATTACCCAACAAATATCATTAGGAATACCATGGATTGTCAATAACCTCATCCGTTCCAAGTGAGTTTTGTAGATTTTTATCAGAGATTTTTGAGGGAGAGAATGAAATTGCTTGTGAAAATTTGCGAGAGCTTCTTCCATCTTTGAAATATCTTAATCTGCAAAAACTAAACACACAAAATTAAATCACAACATATACAAGAATTGCATGGGTTTCCTCCCTGTGAGCGCTAAGTTTAAAGTCGTCAGCTAGACGTGACTTCTTGAACGTTAGGCTGGATCTGAAAGTGTGACACTTTCTTTTTGTCGCTCAAATGATTCTCCCCAGTAGTGCTTGACACGCTGACTGTTAACCTTGAATGTGTTATTGGTATTGGGATCCAATAACTCAATTGCTCCATAAGGTAAAACTTGAGTGATCACAAATGGTCCTGACCACCTAGATTTTAACTTTCCAGGGAAAAGTTTCAACCTCGAGTTGTACAACAACACCTGCTACCTTGGTTCCAACTGTCTGTGCACTATTTTTTGGTCATGCCATTTTTTGGTCTTTTCCTTGTACAATTTGGCGTTTTCATAAGCCTGTAAGCGAAATTCCTCCAATTCATTGAGCTGGTGAAGTATTTTCTCTCATGCAGCTTGTGAATCAAAATTCAACTTCTTCAGTGCCCAGTACGCCTTGTGCTCAAGCTCAACTGGTAGATGGCACGCTTTCCCAAACACCAATCGATATGGGGACATACCAATGGGTGTCTTGTAAGCTGTCCGGTAGGCCCATAATGCATCATCTAGTTTTGTTGACCAGTCCCTCCTTGTTGATCCAACGGTTCTCTCTAAGATTCTTTTGATCTCTCTGTTTGAAACCTCAACCTGTCCATTTGACTGTGGATGGTAAGCAGTGGAAACTTTGTAAGTAACTCCGTATTTGGATAGGAGTACATCGAAGTATTTGTTGCAGAAATGAGAGCCACCATCACTAATGATTGCACGAGGTGTTCTGAACCGAGTGAAAATATTCTTTTTTCAGGAATTTGATCACGATTTTGAATCATTGGATGGCAGTGCAATTGCTTCGACCCATTTGGAAACATAGTCAACAGCAACCAGGATGTACAAGTTTCCGAATGATGGAACAAAGGGTCCCATGAAATCAATACCCCATACATCAAATATTTATTCTTCTAGAATATTTCGCAACGGTCCTTCATTTCTCTTGGAAATATTTCCCATTCTCTGGCACCTGTCACATTGAAAAGCAAAAAGATAAGCATCTTTAAAAAGAGTGGGCCAGAACAAACCTGATTGTAGGACTTTGGCTGCAGTTTTGTTTCCGCTGAAGTGTCCGCCATATGGTGATGAATGACAGTGCTGCAAAACACTGTTGATTTCCTCATGTGGAATACACCGTCTCAATAATTGATCAGCACAGTGTTTTAACATGTACGATTCATCCCAGACATAGTGCTTGACTTCTTTGAAGAACTTCTTCCGTTGCTGAGTTGTCCATTCCAACGGCCATTTTCCTGACACAATGTAGTTGACATAGTCAGCATACCAAGGGACTTCCTGCTGTTTTATGGCAAAAAACTGTTCATATGGAAAAGTTTCTTTGATTGACAGATATTTGTCAACTGTTTCTCCATTTTCGAGCCTCGATAGATGATCTGCCACTTGGTTTTCTGTCCATTTCTTGTCTCTGATCTCCACGTCGAATTCTTTCAAAAGAAGTATCCAACGGATCAATCTGGGTTTTGCATCTTTCTTTGTGATCAGATATTTGATTGCTGAATGATCTGTGTAGACCACCACTTTGGGACCCAACAGATAAGAGCAGAATTTGTCAAAAGCGAACACAACTGCGAGCAACTACTTTTCAGTGGTTGTGTAGTTGAGTTGAGCTTCATTCAGAGTTCTAATGAAGTAGTAAATGGTGTGGAAAGTCTTTGGTTTACGTTGTCCCAAAACTGCACCTACAGCAAAATCACTAGCATCACACATTACCTCAAATGGAACGGTCCAGTCTGGTGCTACTATGATGGGAGCAGAGACCAGCTTCTGTTTTAAGATTTCAAAGGCTTCATGGCATTCTTTGGTGAAGTTGAAAGGTACATCCTTTTCCAAAAGATTGCAAAGTGGTTTTGCAATTTTGGAAAAGTCTTTGATAAATCTCCTGTAAAAACCTGCATGTTCGAGAAAACTCCGAATGCCTTTGACTGATGTTGGTGGAAGTAGTTTCTCAATTGTCTCGATCTTTGCTTTGTCTACCTCGATTCCCTTTTGTGAGATCCGGTGTCCAAGAACAATGCCTTTTTGCACCATGAAATGGCATTTCTCCCAGTTGAGTACCGGGTTTGTATCTTCGCATCTTTGTAACACCTGTTCCAAATTTTGCAAACAATGATCAAAAGAATCTCCAAACACAGAAAAGTCATCCATGAAAACCTCCATACTCTGCTCCAGCATGTCTGAGAAAATGGCCATCATGCAACGCTGAAATGTGGTATGGGCATTACATAGTCCAAATGGCATCCTGCGGAAAGCAAAAGTACCATAAGGATATGTAAATGTGGTTTTCTCCTGATCTTCTGGGGCGATGGCAATCTGATTGTATCCTGAATATCCGTCCAGAAAGCAATAGAACTCATGTCCTGCCAGTCTGTCTAACATCTAATCAATAAATGGTAACAGAAAATGGTCCTTTCTCGTGGCTTTGTTCAGCTTTCGGTAATCCATGCATACTCTCCATCCAGTCACCATTCTTGTCGAAATAAATTCATTTTTTTCATTAGTGGCCACAGTATTTCCTTATTTCTTCAGCACACACTTCATAGGACTCACCCAACTACTGTCTGAGATGGGGTAAATGATGCTAGCATCTAACCATTTGATGATTTCTTTCTTCACGACTTCCTTCATGATTGGATTGAGTCTCCGTTGATGTTCCACTATGGGTTTCTACTCATCATTCATCAGGATCTTATGCATGCAAAATGATGGACTAATGCCTCGAATGTCTGCTATAGTCCAGCCAATGGCTTTCTTGTGCTCTCGTAACACTCTCAGCAACTTTTCTTCCTGCTCTAATGTTAGTGAAGAAGAAATAATAATATTTAATTCAGAAGAGTTTCCAAGAAATGCATACCTGAGATGGCTCGGAAGTAACTTCATCTCCAGCTGTGGTGGTTCTTCAATCGAAGGCTTGATTCGATCTTTCTTTGGAAGTTCCAAACTTTCAACTGGTGGTGTTGCTTTGAATCGGAATGGTTTGTCAAGGTAGTTGATACATTCCAGGATTTCAGCGTCTAGCTCACTGTCATTCATGTTGGTGATGCAAGCTTCAAGTGTATCTGTGGGATTTGGCTCAGTATTTTGAACGATACTATCAACAACATCAACTATGAACCATTCTTCTTCCTTTTCATCGCTCGGAAATTTCATGGCCTTGAAAACATTAAAAGTCACTTCTTGGTCCTGTACTTTCATGGTCAGTTCTCATTTTTGCACATCAATCACAGTTTTACCTGTAGCCAAAAATGGTCTCCCAAGAATGATAGTTATTTCTTTTTCTTCTTCCATGTCAAGGATGATGAAATCTTCTGGGAGAATTAGTTTGTCTACTTTCACCAGCACATCTTCAACAACACCTCTTGGAAATGCAAGTGTTCGGTCAGCAAGTTGCAATGAAACTGAGGTAGGCATTGCTTCTCCAATCTGCAGTTTCCTATAAATAGAAAAAGGCATCAAGTTAACACTAGCACCTAAATCACATAAAGCCTTACCGATATAATGTTCTCCAATGGTGCATGGAACTGTGAAACTGCCAGGATCATTCAACTTTGGGGGAAGTTTCCTCTGAATAATGGCGCTGCATTCTTCCGTTAATTCTACTATTTCGTAGTCTCCCAATCTCCATTTTCGTGAAAGAATATCTTTCATGAATTTGACATAACTGGGCATTTCTTCCAAAGCTTCTGCAAATGGGATGTTGATGTGCAGCTTTTTGAAAACCTCCAGAAATCGAGCAAACTGCTTGTCCAATTTGTTTTTCTGAAGACGCTGAGGAAAATGTGGAGGTGGAATGATTCTTTCTGGTCTTTTTCCTTTGCTTCTTTTCCTTTGCTTCTTTTTCCTCCATCCGTTTCTCAGCTTCTTTTGGAACTTCTTCTTGGGACATCTTGATTCCAACATCTTTGTTGATTTCAGTACCGCTTTTCAAAGTAATGGCTTGACATTGCTCCTTCCCTCGGTTCCTTGGATTGGGTTTTGTGTTGCTGGGAAGATTTCCTGATGGTCTGTAACTCTGAGCATTGGCCGGTTGTCCGATTGATTCTCCAGTGCTTTGATGGAAGCTGATTGGCTTGAAAGATAGCATCATATTTTTTAACTGAGCCAGCACTTCTGCTGTTCCTGGTTCATTTTCCTGCTCCTGGCCTTTGTTCTGTTGCTGGAATCCAGGTGGTTGATAGTCCGCTGTTGTTGGCCTGAATTGTTGCTCCATGAAAATTAGGATGATTCCTCCACCCTGGGTTGTAGGTGTTGGAATAAGGATTGTTCCCCTGTCTGTTGAAATTGTTGACAAAATTCACCGTTTCTTCAAGTTGGTTTGTTTGATTCTGGTGCTCCTCCATATGGTGAACTTGTAGATCCAGTGGTAAGAGTTTCATGAATTTGCATATCTGATCTAGCTTGGTGTTGACTGCTGTATTGGCTCCACTTTCATAAATTCCTGTAATTCTTTGGATCATGCTCCTTTCAGTTGGCCATAGGAATTGTTGTTGGCCATTTCTTCAATTAGTTCCCAGGCTTGATCTTCTCCTTTTGCCATTAAAGCTCCTCCAGCAGCAGCATCGATTGTGGTTCTCATTATTCCAAAAAGCCCATTATAGAATGTTTGGACTTGAAGCTATTTTGGAATCTCATGGTGAGGACATTTCCGAAGCAGATCTTTATACCTTTCCCAAGCTTCGTAGAGAGTTTCAGAGTCTTGTTGTACAAAGGATGTGATGTCATTCATCAGTTTTCCAGTTCTGGCTGGTGGAAAGTACTTTGCAATAAATTTGGTGGCTAAAGTGTTCCATGTTGTGATAGAACCTGCTGGTAGTGAATGTAGCCAAGATTTAGCTCTGTCCTTCAAGGAGTATGGAAAAACTCGCAATCTCATTGCTTCTTCAGCTTCTCGGTTGTAATTGAAAGTGCCGCAAACTTCCAGGAAGTTACTGATGTGGGCATTAGGATCTTCAGTTGCATTCCCCCCAAACTGAACTGACTTCTGAATCATCTGAATGCATGTTTTGATGTCACCTACATTTGCTGGTAAGGGAGGAAGTATAATACAAGAAATGAGTTTGTCAATCACCGGAATGGCTCTGTCTCGAATGGGAATTGGTGAAGCAACCTCCAACGGTTCAGGTTCCATGTTGACTAAAGCTTCTTGGCCTTCTCGTCTTTCCCTTCTCAACTGTCTGATAGTTCTTTCAATTTCCGGGTCAAGCGGTCGAAGTTCAAAACTTCTGGTTCGTCTCATGAAGTTCTTAAGAACCTGAAACACAAGAAAACAAAAACAATAAGTAAAAAGAAAATTAGATACAAGTAAAGGTATCTATCCCCTAAACTAATAGTAAAAGATAAATAAGTCCCCGGCAACGGCGCAAAAACATGACCGGTGATTACACACGCGTATAACGCAAGCGTACGTATCGTTCAAGGAGTATAAAAAATATCGATCCCACGAGGACTTAAACCTTTTGTTATCAATTTTATGAGGTCAAGTGATTACTGGTATCTAACAGGTTGTTTGGTTTGATTGATTAAAATGGCGATGATTCTAAATTTAAAAACAAGTAATAAAATTGCGTAAAAGTAGGTTGAGAAAAAAAAATCCAAATTTATAAAACTATCTAGGTTGTGATTTCTTCCAATATTATTTAAAGATGAAGTGATTATCTTAAAGTTGGATAATATATTGATTTATTAACCTGGAACACTAAATTATGTAAAAGCCTCTTCCGATGGTCAATTACAAATACCCAGTATAATCCAATTGAACCATATGTCTATGTCAATCAAATTACCTAGATTCATTAAGATTAAGTTCCAATTATGGCTACCCCCGCTCGACAGGTATATTCCTATCCTGTAAGGAAATCTATTAAAGGGTTATCTATCCTCAAGAAGATCGTGGGCTATTGAGTCTAAGGTCTTAAACTTAAAATCCCTATGTCTAGTTCATTTTAAGTTTACCTAATCAATTTAATTAATGGCCAGTTAATTAAAAAGTATTAAGATTAAGACTCAATAAATAAATCTTTATATTACTTCAACTATAATCTAACCCCTTATAAACCGGTGATATTAAAAGTCATCACACCCCAGATAACTAATTTAGTTACAACACATAACTAGGGCTAGTAAAATAAAAGACATAAAATGCTGAAAAGTAAATGCGGTAAAGTAAATACTGAAAAGTAAAAATAAAATAAAATGCTAAGGCAAAAGGAATTAACTTCTACTATTTACTATTTAGATATCTCCCTTAAATAATATATTTACTCGTGATGATATTACCAACTAGCCATATAGGCGGTAACCTGATTAAGTCAAATTAAGTCCAACCAGCCATATAGGCGGAATCAAAATAACCAGCCATAAAGGCGGAACCAAAATTAAATTACCAATCGACCAATCTGGCGGTATCCTTGCTTAGTCAGGTTTAACCAGTTTAAATTAAATAACCAACCTCCAATATAACGGTATCCTCATTAAGTCAAATTTTAAATGGTGAATATATTATATTAAGGGAGATTAATCTAAATAGCAATAGTAAAAGAATTACCTTTCACCATAGTAGGAGGAAGTTACCTCATCATGGTAATAGTAAAAACTGTCAAAAAGTAAAGAAAGTAAATACTATTATTACAGAACGTAATTAAAATTAATTACAAAACTAAAATTAAAAAGAAACTTAGAGAGAGAAGACCCCCTATTTACATCAAAGAAATGGGAGGGAATGGTATAACAAAATCTGAAATTTCGAGCTCAATTTATAAGCACGGATAGGCCTCGGGCGTCGCGACGCCAAGAGCTTGGGCGTCGTCGCGATGCTGGAACAGTGATTTGTGGCATGCTCTCGGCTTGACACATGGTGATTCGGATAAGAGGTGGCTGAGAGCCCAATTATGATGCTGACATGGCGATGACGTGGTGACACATGGCGAAATCGATTGTCGGCACCGTAGGATTGCGACACGTGGCGACACGTGTCACGCTTGTGATTAGCTGATGATGATGTGGCACGACACGTGGAATGTGTTTACTTGTTGACTTGCTGACATGGATGATTACATGGAGGCACGTAGGATGCCATGTGGCACACGTGGCAATGGTGATTGTCGGCATCGTAGGATGATGACACATGGCACGGCGCACGTTAGCAAATCGGCTCTGATGGTGACACGTGGCACGGTGTACGTTAGCAAAGTCAAACTTTTCAAATTCTGACTCGTTGACCAGGCGCACGTCGAAGACTCGGCGCATGTTAAACGTCGCGACGCCAAGGGCTTGGGCGTCGAGACGCCCAAAATTACCAAAATGCCCTTTTTTCCAATTTTTCCTGTTTTGCCCCAAATCACCTCCAGAATGTCCCGAAACTTTATTTATATACAAATAACATAAAACACATCAAAATATTCACAAAACCCAAGAAACTGTACAAAATATTAGGTTAAATGAGTGGGAAATAGTGATAGTTTTACCACTCATCAGTCACATATAATGTTAGGGGTGTCCGACAATCCTACGTCCTTACCACTCCTAGTGAATATGAAATAACACCTTTTACATTGGAGGCTTCATGATCAGCCTGTGCCATTTGTTGCCCTTGTGGATTTGGTTGAGTCTGAGATAGAAATTTTCCTTGTTCTTGCACACTTAGGACATTAGTCAATTTAGAGATTTGACTCTTAATTCTTTCTTATCCTCAACAATATAATCTATGAACGACTCAAACCTTTGATTAGTTTTACTCTGGGCATCTATAAATGCATGCACACTGTCTTCTAAAGAATTTCTAGGGGTGGTGGCATGTGTAGGAAACTGAGGCGCACTGTAACTCTTAGTTTGAGGTGCTTGAGTAGGCTGATGAGACTCTCCTATTTCCAACTAAGATTATGATGGTTCCGCCAACCAGGATTATAGGTATCTGAATAAGGTGTGTATGTCTTCTTGTACATCTATTAATTATTACATTGTTCCTCATATATCCCATCATCTCACTATATACAAGACACTCTTCGGGTTCCAGGTGGGCGACTGCATTATAGTCTTGCTATCTCTAGCTCTTAAGGCTCCTAACTCTCTAGTCAATAGCTCATCATGTTCCCTAAGACTATCCTCTTCCCTGAAGTGGTGTATGTCTCTACTAGAAGGAGTGTGTGTCCTATCGTGTTATCCAGGGCATTAGGTCTAGTCCAAGTGTGGGTTTTCTCGGCTAAGTCATCTAAGTACCTGAATGCCTCATCAGGGCCATTTCTTATAAACTCACCATTGCACATTGTCTCTATGAATTGGCACTCTCTAGGGGTTAAACCATCATTAAAAATAACTTACTAAGTGCCAACTTCATATCCATGGTGAGGGCAACTAGCTAGCATCTCCTTATACATCTCTCATATTTGATAAATAATTTCATTGTCTCTCTGGGAGAAGGTGGAGATTTTTCTTTTCAAGGCATTCGTCTTATGGTGTGGGAAGTTTTTGTTAAAGATTGCATGTGTCATCTCGCCCCATGATCCTATTGTCATAGGTCTTAAAGAATACAACTATCTTTTACCTCTATCCTTAAGGGCAAAAGGGAAGAACTTAAGTCTAATTGTGTCTGTTGTCCCAAACCGTGATGGAGTTGGTACTTGAAGTGCCAATCCGAATTGTATATTTTATTATTTATTAATAAAATAACTACATTTTTCATTTCATACTTTATAATGGTATTGTCATTACGCATATTAAATTGATGTATAAATATGCTAAGAATGACATCGACCTTAGAATAGTTTTGACACTAGGTGTAAACTATTTTTAAAGTAAATATTCCTAGTCGTTGATTTTGGAATACGGTCGAATTCCTATAACCTATAAGACTAACAAATGTCGTATATTGGAATTGGAGTTACAATGGTCTAACGCGATGTACCATGAGTTTTAGAAACTCGTATACATGTGGGTATTCGTTGGAGCGATTACTGAATGACTCACTGTGATTCCTAATAGTTGAAAGTACACACCACCGTAAATAGGAATCTTCTCGAGTTGAGTAGCATATGTAATCCATTGACTATAGGATAACATTGATTTTGTGTGAGATCCTCCACACTTTGAAGCCATATATGTCAGAAACCTTTCATAGTCTGGCCTCTAGATGTTTGTTGGGTGTGGATCGATGCAATTTGTAATCAAGTGCGAAGCATGATAGGATTCGTCGGCCCATATTTTTACCATAAGGGGTTTAGGTATCCATATGGGTAAGTCACAATTCTTAAAGATTTTGGCCAAAGCCGATCACCTACGGTGGATCTCATTAGTTGTAAAGAATCGTGGACATGTCGAGGTCAGATGTGCACCTTGGAAACTTGACGGTGTATTCTATGTTTCCTAAGCACAACTCGGATAGCCTACGACGGAGGGATTGTTAAACATATGTGATGAACTCAACTTGTATAGTTCAGAAAGGTCGTTCGTGTTCTTCACGAATTCAGAGGTGGCCAAATTACGTATATATTAGCTAAGCTTATATGACGAACGTGTCTGAACTTAGAGAGTCCCAATATGAAGTGTACTCGTTGAGCACTTGGGTAGCCGATTAATTTTGATAAAAGATAATATTCGATATTATAATTATCAACTAAGATAATCAAGTGTTATTGGATAACATTGATTATTTACTTTGACATAATTGAATTAATTGGATTAATTCAATAATTACACAATGGCTTAATTGTAAAATCATAATTATCTCTACCATTTGAGGATATTATGGTAATTGTAAGTATGTAATAATAGGTGGTTTTGGCTTGATTTAATTGGATTAAATCAAGGTGGCAAACATTTAACTATTCCATTTCCTAATCCTTGGATTGATTTAATTGAATTAAATTAAAGTAAGAGACAATGGAGATTAGTCACACCTAATTATACATATTTGGACAAATTAGATTTAGCCCACTTAAAAGTTGATTACAACTTTTATTAATTAAAAATTGCCTAAGTTTTGCTATAAATAGCAAGCTTTAGGAAGATTTTAATTACAAGTACAAGAACAAGTATAAGCATAAGCATGAGAGATTAGCCTAAATTAGAGAAGTGTTTAGAGAAGCTTGTGAGGTCTCTACAATATTTCATCTAGGATAAATCAAGATTGGATCTTGAAGTGAAGCTTGATAGCATTGGAAACAAGATTGGATCTTGAAGTTAAGCTTGCACACCTTGGAGGTTCTCCAACAATTTCAACAAGGAGAAGTAGATTGGATCTTGCACCAAGCTTACTGGGTAATGTTTGATCTTCTCCTAAGCTATGTTCATTTGTGTATTAGTTGCATGATCACATAGCTTAATATTGAAATAAGGTTAATCACTTGTCTTAGGATACTTTAGAAGTATAAACACAACATGCTACAATTTAAGTAAAAGATGTTCATGTTGGACATGGAACAATTAATAAGAGTTTGGAACTCTAGATTAAAGCTTAGAGCTATGGATACCATTCTAGAATCACTTGACACCTTTGGGTGACCTAGAATTGTTTATGAGACATTTCTTATTGGGATTCTAATTTGGTTTGTGCATTGGATTAAAATTTTACGCACGTGCGTATTTAGAATAAATTTATGTTTTTGTAAAATATTGATATTTTGAAAAACTTGATTTTTATTCTATAACATGTTTTGATGTTGGTTTTGAAATTAAAAATTAATTTTGGGTGTTTTTGAAGTATTTAGGAAAGACCGAAAACTATTAGGGTAATAGACCCTAATTGCTTCAGCTCTCTGGAAAATTTCCAGAGAGCTGAAGCTTTCATTTGCAATTGAAAAAAAATTGATGGCACGTTCGCGCTACGTGCGCTGATTTTGTTTTCTCTCGTTCTGGAGATTCCGGACTCCGATTCAGTCCCGGTTATTTCCTATACACTCATAATGGAATATACTATTTCATTAAAATATTTAAAATTACACCCATACTTGATATCCATGGGTTAACCTTAGGGGTTATACAACTGTCCCAACAGAATGGTATCAGTGCAAAGGCTTAACCACACAACATATGTTTTAAATCTATGCCATAATAATTTTAATTTAATTATGCATAAGACATATTGGATATGTATTGCATGTTTAAATTAAAACTTTGACCTAATTAAGTTAATGACTTGATTGTCATAAATCTCCCGTGATTAGGTGATTACTTTTAAGTAATAGTATTAATAATATTGGAGCATTATTGGATGGTCCGTCTTGTCAATACAGAGATGAATGAGTCTTACTACTTATATCCAATATCGTCATTAGTGTGAGGGTATAAGTGCTCAGAACTTAGGTCGCTCCTGTAAAATATTAGATGTAGCGTGATGAGTTAACATAGTCACCCAATATCGTCATTAGTGTGAGGTTATACATATGAAGCTCATTAGTGCACATTGACAAGTATACACCTAGAAAACATCTTAATCTAATATCGTCATTAGTGTGAGGATAAGAAATGGTTCTGGACCTAACCAGGAGTCACATGAAGTGATTGACCTTGGAGGTCTACCTATTGAGTTTACAAAATCCAATATCATCATTAGTGTGAGGTTGAAGTATATGTCATGGGATCCACTTCCCGCTGTGAAATTTTGATAGTCAAATTTTTATTTTTCCGTTAAGGAAAATTACGGAATTACGTAAAGTAGTGCGAAGACACTAATAGATTTAAAATTCCATTATCAATTAGTGATCACTTTTGAAATGAAAACTGTTCTGCTACTACTCAAAAATGTTGTCTTGTAGATGGCTGCCGCTAATCCATTGATGAAACTCTTGGATTCCTATAAGCTAAAAGGAGTCGAGAACTATTTCGAATGGGAAATGAACATACGCCTTGTTTTGGAGTATGAATAGTTGACTTATGTCACGATCAATCCACTGCCTGTTGATATCGATCCTGACTCCACTCCAGAAGAGCGAGAAATTTTGATAGATGGATGGATGATAACCTGAAGGTGAAATCCTACATCTTGGGATCGATGGCTCCAAATTTGCTGAGATAGTACATTGAAGTACCGAATGCTTGGAGCATCATGCGAACACTCAAGGAGTTGTCCGAGGCAAATCAAGAGATGGAACTTTATCGAAGGTCTAAGGAATTGTTCTGTGTTGAACTCAAGGAGGGAGGAGCTGTCAGCGCTCATATTTTGAACGTGATAGACCAAATTCGATATCTGGAATGACAGGGCATTGTGTTTCATGAACGGCCATGCCGTAATTTGATTCTGTCTTCTTTGTCTGGTTCTTATGTTGGCTTTGTATTAAATTTCCATACGCATTCGATGCAAGCCACATATGAAGAACTTCATAACATGCTACGCATGGCGGAGCAAGATTTGAAAAAGACAACCCTACACTGTATCTCCATGGTGGAGCTGGCTCTTCAAAGACTTCTGGGAAGTCAAAGAAAATAAAGATGGGGAAGAAGAACATATCAAAGAAAAACTCCAAGAAGCGCAAAGGTGCAAAACTGAAAGTATCTCGTGATCAATGTCTACAATGCAAGAAGTCTGGACACTGGAAGAAGGACTTTCTAGAGCTAAAAGGAAAAACAGGACCCTTAGGTACACTTTGTATTTTTCCAATTATTGACGTCTCATTAGCCTTAGATGCAAATAGTGGATGGGTGTTAGACACTGGCAGTCCTACTCATATTTGTAATTCCCTACAGGAAATGAGGGTTAAAAGAAGGCTAAATAAAGGGGAGATCCAACTTAGAGTTGACAATGGCGAGACATTGGATGTCAAGGCCATAGGAACTGTTATTCTAGATCTCCCAAATGGATGTAAATTAGATTTGCATGACTGTTATTATGTTCCTTCAATTATCAGACAAATAATATCACTGCCAATATTAGATAAAGAGGGATATAAAATAAACATTAAGGATGAAACTTTATGTTTGTATGATAAAGAAAATTTATTGAAATGTGAATATTCTTTATCAAACAATCACTATGTTTTGGAAACATATAAAAATGTCTTTAATATAGAGAAAAATACAAGTAGGAAGTCTGAGTTAAATAATACTGAATTATGGCATATGAGATTAAGCCACATAGGTGTTAGACATCTATCCAAATTGGTAAAAGATGGTTGATTGAAAATCTTACCTTAGATCCTTATCCGATTTGTGAGTCATGTATCCAAGGAAAGATGAGAAATGCCTCATTTCAAGGTGTTGGGCACCGTGCTGGAGATTTATTGGAGCTAATACACAACAATGTGTGTGGTCCATTAAATCATGTCGCTCATGATGGTTCCACATACTTTGTTACTTTCACAGATGACAAGTCTAGATATGGATATGTCTATCTGATGAAACATAAGTCGGAAACATTTGACAAGTTCAAAATATTTCGAAATGAAGTAGAAAAACAAACTAGTAAATTCATCAAATGCCTTAGATCAGATCGAGGCGGTGAATACATGAGTGAAGAATTCAGAAATTATTTAAGGGATAATGGAATTCTCCCCCAATATAGCCCACCAGGAACACCTCAACAAAATGGAGTATCTGAGCGTAGAAATCGTACTTTATTGGATATGGTGCGAATGATGATGAGCTATACAGATATTCCATATTACCTTTGGGGTTACGCTTTATAAACTGCTGCCTACATACTTAATATGGTTCCATCGAAATTGTTTCTACAACCCCATATCAGATATGGTTCAGTAGAAATCCAAGTCTTAGACATTTAAAGATTTGGGGTTGTCCTGCATTTTAGAATTGCGCAGCGGGATAAACTAGCACCCAAAGGTATAAATGTAGGTTCGTTGGATATCCTGATAATTCCATGGGATATCAATTCTATGATTCCGAGCAACGAAATGTATTTGTTGTTCACTTTGCAACTTTTCTTGAAAAGTAATTTTTGAGAGAAAGTGGGAATTGTAGAGATATTAAACTTGATGAGTTTGATCCCAATAGTAAAGAACCTGAGATGGAACCAAAGATCCAACTAGGTGAAGGATCTACAACACAGGTTCTACATAAGTCGAATAGAATATCAAGGGCTCCTAAGAGATTGTTTTTAACATCTGATGTGAGCCTTGATGTTCTTCTCTTAGAGGAAATAAATCCGACTATGTATAAAGAAGCAATATTGGATATCAATTCGGGAAAATGGCAGGAAGCCATGAAATTTGAAATGGATTCAATGCATGCCAATCAAGTATGGGACTTAGTTGAACTACCTGAAAGAGTTAATCCTATTTGCTGTAAATGGGTTTACAAAAGTAGCGAGGGCCCGATGGAAATGTGGAAACCTTTAAGGCCCAACTCGTAGCGAAAGGTTACACTCAACGTAATGGGATTGACTATGAGGAAACGTTTTCACACAGTAGCCATGCTAAAATCCATTAGGATTCTTTTAGCCATTGTTGTATATCACGATTATAAAATATGATAGATGGATGTGAAAACCACTTTCCTAAATGGATTCCTTGAAGATGATATCTATATGGAACAACCATAGGGTTTCGTATCCAGTGAGACTTCATACTTGGTTTGTAAGCTCCGAAAGTCTATTTATGGACTTATACGGGCATCCTGAAGCTGGAATCGACAGACATCTCGAAGCTGGAATCGTCATTTTGATGAGATAATTAGATTATCTAGATTCATCAAGAACGAGGAAGAACCATGTGTTTATAAAAACGTTAGTGGGAGCATGATAGTTTTCCTAGTCTTATATGTAGATGACATCCTTATCATAGGAAATGAAATATGGATGATGCAAAGTGTGAAGGCCTACCTTTGCAAGAACTTCTCCATGAAAGATATGGGTGAAGCTTCCTATATACTAGGTATAGGCTCTACCAGATAGAGTTAGGAAGCTTATAGGGTTGTCACAACGTACATAGATAAGATGTTAGAAAGGTACAATTTTACCAACTGCAAGGCAGCAAATATACCTTTCTGATACGGTAGTAAGGCTCAACAGCTGATTCCACCACTAAGGCAGAATTTATAGCGGCTTCAGAAGCTGCTAAAAAAGCTGTTTGGATTAGAAATTTTATCACAGAACTTGACGTTGTGCCTAATATTGCGGATTCGATCCCATTGTACTGTGATAATAACGGAGCCATCGCGCAGGCTAAGGAGCCAAGGGCGCATTCCAAGTCTAAACACGTGGAAATGAAATACCGCGTAATTAGAGAGATTATTGAACGAAAAGACATAATGGTCTTGAAGGTTCAAGGACAAGACAACATAGCAGACCCGCTTACCAAGGCATTACCTCCTAAGTTATTCGATAAACTTGTGGAGGAGATGAGACTACGGTACCATCCGGATTGGCAACAAGCAAATGGGAGTTTGATAGAGTTGGTGCTTGGAGTGCCAATCCGAATTCTACATTTTATTATTTATTAATAAAATAACTACATTTTTCATTTCATACTTTATAATGGTATTGTCATTACGCATATTAAATTGATGTATAACTATGCTAAGAATGACATCGACCTTAGAATAGTTTTGAAAGTAGGTTTAAATTATTCTTAAAGTAAATATTCATAGTCGTTGGTTTTGAAATACATTCAAATTCCTATAACCTAGAAGACTAGCACATGTCGTATATTGGAATTGTAGTTCTAATGGTTTAATGCGATGTACCATGAGTTTTGAAAACTCGTATAGACATCTGGGTATTCGTTAGAGTGAATACAGAATGACTCACAGGTGATTCCTAATAGTTGGAAGTACACACCACCGTCAATACGAATCTTCTCGAATCGAGTAGCATATGTAATCCTTTGACTATAGGATATCATTGATTTTGTGTGAGATCCTCCACACTTTGATGCCATATATGTAAGAAACCTTTCATGGTCTAGCCTCTAGATGTTCGTTGGGTATGGATCGATGCACTCAGTAATCAAGTGCGAAGCAAGATAGGATCCGTCGGCCCATATGTGTACCATAAGGGGTTTAGGTATCCATGTGAGTAAGTCACGATTCTTAAAGACTTTGGCCAAAGACGATTACCTAGGGTGGATCACATCAGTTGTCGACATGAGATGTGCGCCTTGGAAACTTGACGGTGTATTCTATGTTTCCTAAGCACAACTCGAATAGCCTACGACAGAGGTATTGTTAATAAAATATGTGATGACCTCGACTTGTATAGTTCAGAAAGGTCGTTCATGTTCTTTGTGAATTCGGAGGTGGCCGAATTGCGTACATATTAGCTAGGCTTATATGACGAACGTGTGTGAACTTAGAGAGTTCCATATGAAGTGTACTCGTTGAGCACTTGGGTAACCGATTAATTTTGATAAAATATAATATTCGATATTATAATTATCAACTAAGATAATCAAGTGTTATTAGATAAGATTGATTATTTACTTTGAAATAATTGAATTAGTTGGATTAATTCAATAATTACACAAGGGCTTAATTGTAAAATCATAATTATCTCTACCATTTGAGGATATTATGGTAATTGTAAGTATGTAATAATATGTGATTTTGGTTTGATTTAATTGGATTAAATCAAGGTGGCAAACATTTAACTAATCCATTTCCTAATCCTTGGCTTGATTTAATTGGATTAAATTAATGTGGGAGACAATGGAGATTAGTCACACCTAATTATACATATTTGGACAAACTAGATTAAGCCCACTTAAAAGTTGATTAGAACTTTTATTAATTAAAAATTGCTTAAGTTTTGTTATAAATAGCAAGCTTTATGAAGGTTTTATTACAAGTACAAGAACAAGTATAAGCATAAGCAAGAGAGATTAGCCTAAATTAGAGAAGTGTTTAGAGAAGCTTGTGAGGTCTCTACAATATTTCATCTAAGAGTAATCAAGATTGGAACTTGAAGTAAAGTTTGGTAGTATTGGAAACAAGATTGGATCTTAAAGTCAAGCTTGCACACCTTGGATGTTCTCCAACAATTTCAACAAGGAGAAGTAGATTGGATCTTGCATCAAGCTTACTAGGTAATGTTTGATCTTCTCATAAGCTATGTTCATTTGTGTATTAGATGCATGATCACATAGCTTAATGTTGAAATAGGGCTAATTAATTGTGTTAGGATACTTTAGAAGTATAAACAACACATGCTTACAATTTAGGTCAAAGATGTTCATGTTGGACATGGAAAAATTAATAAGAGTTTGGAACTCTAGATTAAAGCTTAGAGCTATGACTACCATTCTAGAATCACTTGACCACCTTTGGTTGACCTAAAATTGTTCATGAGACATTTCGTATTGGGATTCTAATTTGGTTTGTGCATTGGATTAAAATTTTACGCAAGTGCGTATTTAGAATAAATTTATGTTTTTGTAAAATATTGATATTTTGAAAAACTTGATTTTTATTCTATAACATGTGTTGATGTTGGTTTTGAAATTAAAAATTAATTTTTGGTGTTTTTGAAGTGGTTAGGGAAGATCGAAATCTATTAGGGTAATATACCCTAATTGCTTCAGCTCTCTGGAAATTTTCCAGAGAGCTGAAGCTTTCATTTGCAATTGAAAACAAAAAAAAGGTTGTTGGCGCTACAGTGCGCTGATTTTGTTTTCTCTTGTTCTGGAGCTTCCGGACTCCGATTCAGTCCCGGTTTTTTCCTATACCCTCGTAATGGAATATAGTATTTCATTAAATTATTTGAAATTACATCCATACTTGATATCCATGGGTTAGACCAATTTCCTCTGTGTGGGGCACTGATTTGACCCTAGGGGCTCCACAACTGTCCCAACAAACCGGTCGTGGAAGGTTGTTACTACCTCTTCAAATTCTCTAATTTTCACATATGGATTCTCTTTCTCCAAACCATGGAAAGTTGGGATATATTGTATCATTTCTGGCTTTAATTCTATGTCTGATGCATTAGGAGGAAACATTATGCACAAAGGTGTAGCTATGCGAGTTGGGTGGAGGTACTCTTCAAGAGTCATCACATGTGGTCTCTCGTATTCAATCATAGTGTGTGCGCTAGATGCGGAAGGTGTGGCAAAAATATTTTCAAATATATTGTTAGAGTCCGAGTCTGACTCTGAATCTTCCTTTTCTACTTTAGCAAATTTACCTAACTTATCCCTAAGTCTAGGCATGAACTTCAACACAAATAATACGAGAAACAAAATAAAATAAAATAAAAAGAATGAAACTAGAAATTAAAGTCTACTAAAACTAAAACAAAAATAAAATAGATAAAATAAAGACAAAAATAAAAATACTAGAAACAAAAATTAAAAGAATCAACAAAAAAAAAATCAAAATCGAAAAAAACTAAAAATTAAAATAAATAAATGAAATAAATAAAATAAAATAATAAACTAAAATAATAAAATAAAAAAGTAAATATAGAACGAAGTTACCGGTTCGTTGGTGACTATGCAAGCTTGCTCCTTTTGCTTGTAAACCGTCTCCCCGGAAACGGTGCCAAATTTTGATTACGCCCAAAACATACTTGCGGCTATCGCAATATAGCTGGGGTTTCGATTCCTCAGAGAGATGGTTACAAGAACTAATTTACTCAAACAAAAACTTTAGCAGTAACTTATTTAAAGAAAAGATTGAATTGGCAATAAAATAAAAACTATGGGAAATATCAGTAATATCAGTAGAGATAAACAACAAAGTGTCAGGAATCCCTCTTGTATCAAATCCCTATATTCAGTTATTGATTCCGTTTTATTACTCAATTGAAGGTTTTGTTGGACAATTATGACACATAACATCACTATTTGTATAGAACATGGTGTTGTTGTACAAATTAACTATGTGACAAAGGAAATTGCTCTTTTATCATTTGTAATTGGATTACCAGGATATATAAATGGTAAAAGTCCATATGAATAGTTCCAGATTAATAAGATATGAGACAATATTAATCCACTAAGGTTTAATCATTAAATAATCCATAGTCATAGTATTATCGAGATTGGACATCGATAATGCGGAATAGACTAGTATTGCACTTGTGCGCGTAGTGGGAGCATAACGTCATAGTTCTCATATATTTAAGTATTGGATACTTATGCAAGTGTGATAGGAGGTTATGTTTACCGATGGTACGGAAACAACTTCGCTCTGGATAGACCCATCAGAAACCCATTGGTAATATGACTATGTGTCTATGGGAATCCGAATCAGGGTAGGTGTATTTGGTCTTAACCTGAGACTTGCATCGCTAATACTTGTGACAATCAGTATACTTTGGTTTTGGTCGTCCGGGACTTTAACAGGTTCTGTGTACGCCTCTTCTGGGTATACTGAGAATTATAGTGTATTGGGTGTGATGTCAAGATGGAAGTATCACTTCAGTCATATGGAGATGATGATCACGTAGGTTACAGAACTAGTGCTCTTAAGTACTGCATTCATCGGGATAATATGACTAGGGTCATGTTTATCCGATTATAGAGACTAGTTACCAGAGATCCAATATATGCTTCGTACGGGGCAGACACAATTCCATCCCCATACCTTACATGTGACATCCGATACTGGATAGTAATATGCAATACTACGTATACTACGCCTAACATAGATTATATATTCATTAAAAGAATATTTCTCGAGAATTGGGTAGGCACGGTGCTTTGCTAGAAGCCAACCATGTATTGTAAATTGGTAAGAACGTGGTACCAGGTACGCACGTATTCAGATAATCCGATGACCGGATTTACTGCCAACATATCCAAGGATCTCATGGGTCGCTTCCCGAAGATTCACCGATGACGTATGACTCGAACATACTTAATCTGGGATTAATTGGAAGAGAGAGAAAATTAATCTAGGATTAATTGCGGAAAGATTTTATCTGGAATAAAATTCTATTAGTAGAGAGAACGATTAATTTGGAATTAATCGATTAAAATAATATATTCGATATATTATGAAATTATATTTCATAATAGAATTAAAATTAGATTTTAATTCGGGCGAACAAATTAATTTAGAATTAATTCGTGAGCGACAAGAATAGTAATTTTGCTAGGCATAATTATTTAATTAAATTTGATTTAATTACGTCGCAACGGAAAATTCGTTAATTCAGAATTAGTAAACCCAAGCCCGGGATGTGTTGAGGGCCCACTCGGATTTTGAATCAAGTGGGGCCCACATCAAGTCACATCATGAGTCACTTTATTTTCTTTAAGGTGATGGAAGTAAGTGAGCATATAATTGGTAACTTGTTGCTTACACAAGTTTGACTTGTGATGGACATTTTCCAACTACACTTTTGTAAATGGTTTTTGATTTTTGAAATCATTATTACATTTAACAAAATTGAAAAAGCTCATTCATTCTCTCAACACACAAGTGGCGTGAACTTCACCATTTCCTCCTCTCTTGGCCGAATCTATAGCCTTCTTTCTCCTCTCATTGGCGTGAAGCTAGGCTTTATTTTCTTCTTGATTTTGCTTCAAAATCAAAAATTCTAGCACATTAAATGAGTCATTCAAAGGTGTTAGGGAAACCAATCCATGAGTTTGGAATTCAAGGACAAGCTTGGAAGCTCAACATACATCAAATGGGAGCTTGGAGCACAACACGGGCTTGGAATTTTTGTTATCTCCTACATCCAAAACCGATCAAAGTGAGTATGTTCCGCATTCTTACTTTGTTGTATTCATATGATTTCTTGCTTAATTGATCTTGGTTTGACCTAGTAAACCCAACATGTTTCATATCCCAAACCAACAATCAGAAGATATTCAATTCTAAACATATTAAATTCTAAGGTAATCAATGATTATTTTCTCTATGTTAACAACACACACAAGTTATCATTACGAGCTATCTAACGTCGAAAATATACTTTAGGCAATACTGTAGCAGAAGACCAACACATAAAATAACTTTAACAGTCACAGCTGGTTTCACAAATCACACATAGAAGAAGCATAACTGGATCTATATGGGAGTTGACAAAATAAGTTTCTTGATTATAAAGCGAAAGATAATAAAGAACAACTATCAATTGTATTAAACATTAAAAAGTACTTTAAGAATCAACAACATAAACATAGTTATTCAAATATAAGAGTTCATCCTTAGCTTTGCCTAAGATATTAGTTCTCCATGGAAGAAAGAAATACATGCTTGCTAGATCGGAGAGACGTCATGATTTCCTTGAAGTTCTTCGTTATCCTCTCTTGATTTTATGTTTTTGGCTCGTTGTTATGTGTTTCTCTCTTTTTTTCTCCTATTTTCCTCTTTTCTCTCTCTCTTTTCCTCTTTTTAGGGTTTGGACGAAGTTGGATTTATATAGAAAAGTTCTGGAGTCCTTATGTGCATCAAAATATGTCAAAATCAGGGTTTTCGGGCGTTCGAGGCGTTGCAGCACTGGTGTTTGGGTGCTGGGGTGCCAATCATGCGGGAACATATGTGTATGGTGATTTTTGGGGTACGTTGTGATACCAGTGAGAGGCGCATCGCGACGCGTGTCTGCTTATATGGTTTCGCACTTTCTTCGTTTCAACTCTTCCCGCATGCTTCCAATGAGTCCATAAGGTCCAGAAACACGCGTAATTGATCCAAACTTCATATTTTATTGCTCCTAATAACAAAGCAAAAAATAAACTCTAATTAAGATTAAATACAAGATAATTAAGCCGAGTTATTGATGTTCAAAATACACTTTTATGCACTTATCGATTTCTCATCAATAAGGGATCGTTGCCCCAACAATGTCTCGCGGTAGGACAAACCCCGTTAGTTTTGGCCCACACCTAGGGCCGAACATGACGTAACATGAGGTAGTGTTGCCCCAAGGTTTACAAGGGTAGGGTCAAGACCATGTCCCATTTGTGAGGGGACCACAACCACCGCCTATAGAGGGCAGGGTCAAGACCATGTCTCATCTATTAGGGGACCACAACTACCACCTGTAGGGGGCATGGTCAAGACCATGTCCTATTTCTGAGAGGACTACAACCACCACTTGTAGGGGTGCCATTTAATGGCAACAATGTACTAAAAGAACAAATATCCGAGATTCTCCAAAATCAATTCGGTTTATGGGTGAGGCCAATTCGGCCAAGATACTATAATTCTCCAAAATCAATATCCGGATTGGATTTATTTAGCGTATCGGTGGCCCAGGAACTATAAGATACTATAATTCTCTTTCTTCACGAGATCTGGGGAAATTTCCACTATATAGCATATATGGCGATTTACTCTTCAATGTGGAGAGGCAAACGATTTCCATAAACTAAGATTATTCCATGGTTCATTATCAGGAATGGCTTTTTCCTGATATATCAGCTTACCGCCCAATTCGATGGAAAATTGGTATCAAATGGAACAATTGTTCCATGCGTAATTTTATAAAACCGAGTCCGAAGTTACCCTGGCTGATTTGGAAAATTTAAGGCATTTTCCAGGAGAGTGGGCCAAAATATTTTTGCAAAAAATTTAAAACGACTCGAGGCCGATGCTGCATACTTTTGCCAGAAAAAGAGTTTGTGAAAATTGCCCAAAGTTATCTTAACTTTGACTTAAAAAAGAAATTCCAAGATTGAGAGTTCTGGGACCTCCTCCAACTCACTACTAACGTAGTTAGATGTGAGCGATTGTTGAGGGAAGAATAGCAAATGAAGAATGCTAGTAAAGGAATTTACTATAGGAATGCAAACTACGAAGTATGAGAAATGAATGTTGAATCGGCCAACCTATGTCTGGCCGAATTAATTAAGGAAAAGTCATATGTCTGTAAGGCGTGGGCGAACCACGCCCAAAGGCGAAAAATGATAAATAATTTAGGACTTTTTCTTTTGACGTCACTAAAGTAGATGCCATATTTGATCAATTATATAAGGATAAACATATTAAACTAAGTGACCGCCATAAATTGCCAAACTCCGAGCAAGTTAGTGGTAAAAAATATTGTATGTGGCATAATGCATGGTCTCATTCAACTAATAGTTTCCTTGTATTTCGGAATGTGTTACATGATGCCATAGAGTCTGGATGAATAACATTCATAAAGAGAGACAAGATGGCTGTGGATGACAACCCATTCCCTAAGCCATTGGAAATGAATATGATTAACTCGGACCTAACTAAGATGAATTTTCCAAAATCTAATCTGGTCTTAGATGAAGATCAAAGCGATCAACGCCCCAGTGCTCTTGAGAGCATAGAGTTGCACTGAGAAGGAAATGGTCCATAAAATTTATGTATTCACTGTCAGAACAGTATAGAATGGATGAAAGAACGAGAAGAAACTTGTAAAAGGGCTCCACCAAAAAAGGAGCCGGCAGCATGGCGCCTGAAAACCTTCGCACCAAGGTTCTATGGAGAACACTTAAACTTCGTTCAAAATGTCAAGACTTTTAGGCCGAAGTTTCACCGGCCCAATATTTGGCATTCATATAACCAACAAGGAAAGAACTATGTTCCTGCGGATGAGATGACAAGGACGCAGTTAAGACGACATCAAAGGAATTATGGTCGGATGATGCGCCAGCGGCGCGAGGTGAAGGCTCCCATTGGGCATGAAAAATAAAGCCATTTCAACCGACACCACTATGAAAAGGTAAAATAGCTATGAAGACCAAAGATGTTGGTAGAAGGAATCAGTCAGGAATGCAAAGAACGAACAAAGTTTGACCGATGGAAAAAGCGGGATGAAACGGATGATGAAGACCACCCATTGTTATTTAATTTGGCAGCATGCCACCGGTGGTGGCTAATCACTATTTGTTGTTTGAGAAATTCAAACGGGTTAATGATGAGACCTCTGGAAGGAATGAGGACGTCTAAGAGTGTGAAGAGACATGAGTTGCAACGCTTACCACAGAAAGCATGGAGGTTTCAGATAATGAGATGACGGATGTAGAAGAAGAAATAGATGTGCGCACTGAAGCGCAAAGAAGAGGAATAATGCAAAGTTAGCTTCTTAAGGAATTATACGAAGCCGAAAATCCAGTTGTAGGGACATTGGGGGAAGACTTGGGATGGTCCCAAATCTTGTACTATACGGAAAGCCCAAGTTAAAACGGATCGTGACCAGAGTAGAGAAACAGAGGATATTCACCAGCAAGACTGGTGATGCATCGTCCAGTGGCTCGGCCACATTGCCACCTTCCGGGTGGGATTCAGAGAATAATTCACTTTGAAAGGATATAAGTGAGGAATAAGAGTACCGGGGAAAGTAACATGTCCAAAACCTCTGCAGTAAATAACAAAGCACCTCTAACCATTATATGTCAAGGCGAAGATAAATGGAATACTAGTTACTAAAATATTGATCGATAACAGGGCGGCCATTAATGCCATCCCAACTAGGATGCTTGGACGTTTATCAAAGTCAGAAGCTGATCTCATTCCGATAGAAGTGGTGCTCACAAGCTTCAATGGGGCAACGACAGCTAAATGAGTCATCCCATTAGACCTACAGGTGGGGAGCACCACTGGGACGATAATGTTTTTTGTCATAGATGGACTGACCACATATAACATGCTTTTGGGATGAGATTGGATCCATGACATACGGTGCATGCATTCTTCTCTCTCATCAATGTTTGGTTTTTTTGGAATTAGAGGGACGAGGTCGAAGTGGTGCACGTTGATAATAGACCTTTCACGGCAAAATAAATTCGGCAGAATATTTCATGTAAGAAGGAAATTATGGACCAGTCAGGATGTCGAATGAAAATGAGAATGCATCTGTAGTTGCCCAAAATGATGAGCCATACGTTGCAGAGTTATTGAACGACTTATTCATACAAATGAGGCCAAACATAGTGGCCTTCAAGAAGCCAGTATGTGGACAAGACACCAGCAAGTCGAATGAATAAGAGTGAGCAAATTAAAAAAAAAGCCGCACTCGCGGCTGCCAAAGCCAACTTAATGGCTTATTTTCAGGAACGGGAAGTTAAACTCGATGCCGTAATCTCAGCCTTAAAAGGAAAACTGATGACTCATCAGATAGAAAATAGAATAAGAGAAGCATACTAGATAGATTGTTTGGGCGAATCACTAAAGGAATTGGATGAACGGCCAGAGGAAGAAAATAAGGATCTAGAATGCAATCTAAACGGACACCAGAAGACGGGCATTACAAGAGCGTGAGATTTTATGGAGGAGGTAAACTTGGGAGACGAGGGGGAAAAGTGCAGCACATATATCAGCGAGCAACTTGATGCCCAGGTACGTAAAGAACTAATTTCTCTCCTAAAAAGTTATAGAGATTGCATTGCATGGGACTATGAAGAAATGCCTGGTTTAGATAAAACTTTAGTAGAGCACATGCTATATATCCTGCCAAATTATAAACCATATAAAAAACTTCCGAGGAAGTTTGTACCAAATGTCTTGCCCGACAATAAGAAAGAAGATGAACATCAATAAAGAAAAAATTCATTAGGACGACCATATATGCAGAATGGTTATCAACCAGATATGCAGAATGGTTATCAAATATTATCCCAGTAATGAAGAAAAATAGAAAATTGAGAATCTCCATAGATTTTCGAAACTTAAACTTGGCAACACCAAAAGATCAATACCCTATGCCTACGGTAGATTCTTTAGCAGACACAACCGCGAGATACCACATGTATTCCTTCATGGATGGGTACGCAGGGTATTGTTGGGATTTATTCCCTAGTGATTCATGTATTGTAAATGGAATTGATTATTGTAATAATAATAAATGCATTATTCTTTTTATCAAAGTTGTTTGATTTATATCGCATATTGTCCAATTGTCTTGTTTACCTTGATTACTCTTATACCTTTAGACTTAGTGTATGTTTGATGCACAATAGGATTTAAGTCTGGAGTTAGTAATCTAAATAGTCCATAGAGAGCAAACAAAGAAGGTATTTTATTTGTGGTTTATCTATAGCTGCGGTCCATTCCATACTTGTATAACGACCTTGATATGGGATCATTCAACACATTGTATGATGAGATCATATAAGACTCGACTCAGATAAATAAAAATTTCTTTTAATATTTATTAATCAGAGAAATTCATTTTATCTAACAGAAAGTCATATATGGATTCGATCTTAATCTTGAGTGTACTACGAACTCCCGCATGACAGGTTATGTCCTTTGATTTACTATGGTGAGGTTGGTGTTGCATTCCTGGCCAATAACTACGTATTTTTGGGATATGGATTGGTGTGTAGCTGGGAACGTTTTACATAGATATGGAATTCACTCATTCTTACGAGAAGTAGAAGAATATCTCTTTTAAGAGTTGATTCGGGACTTGAACAATTTGAGTGCTCAACTTTTCTATTACGAATAGAAAGTTTTATATTCATAATTGTTATGAATTAATTGTTCATTATAGAATCAATGGTGCTTAAGAGACAAAATATTTAGAGGGGTTTAACGGAATTTTGACCGGGCTCTATTTATGAGATATTCGTGAAGGGCTATATCCAAATGTAATGACTATATCGATGGACACCGAAGTTGTTCGATTTATTTTATCCATCTACAGTAACGGGAGTTCAACTTTGAGTTTTTAGTGGAATAACGCGGAGTTAATAATTTGTAATATTTGATTAAAGAGTTTAATTAATATTTCAGAATTATTGGAGCTCGGAACCGTGCTAGCTCGATTAACTGTAGCAAACCTAATATAATTAGATTGTCTAATAATATGTTCACATTATATTTATATATTATTAATGAGATTAATAATATTTATTGTCACAAATGAAAACTATGTTAAATTAGTTTATTTAAATATTTTTCTAGAATTATTTGATTATGAGATAATCAAGTTAGTAATAATTCTGAGATAATTACTACAACATAATTGAAGGTAATTTAATCATTATTAAGATAGTGATTTTTATTTACCTTGGAGACAAAACCATATGGCTGGCCATGCTCTCCAACTTATTATGTCTATTAGGTGGCATGTATACAGCTAATAGTTTTGTCATTAGCTAATCATTTTTTATGCTTTGGTATGGTCTCCACATTTATGTGTTTGCCATTGAAAGAAAGCATTAGATGCTTAATGACAATGTTAGTTGGCTTGTGTAAGAGAATATAATCTCTACTATTTCTCTCACTTCTAAGGTTAATATTTTTACATTCATTCACACAAGTGCAAAGGAGAGAAAATAGAGAGAGTTCAAGCATTCACAAGTGTTGTGAGAGTGTTTGAAATTCCAAAAGCCAAACACCATCGTGACATCTTTATTCTCTAAATTGTTTAGAGTTTAATCTTTGTGTGTGAAGCCCACACTTCGATTTGTTGGTTTCGGGTCATAGTTCGAAAGATCGAGTGTTTGATCCAAGCGTTGGACATCAAATGATTGATTTCGGCTACTACAACAAAGGAAGAAGGCAAAGAAAATTTTAACGATCCATACCGGAGCCGGTGCCTACACAAGCAACTTCTGCCGCGCTAAGGAAAGTCATTTCCTACAATTGGCATCGAGAGCTTAAGGTTGAAAAGTTTTCTTAAATTTTCTTATTTTAGTTTTAATAATTTATATGAGATATAGATTATAAAATGCATGTTGTGATGAGTAGGCACAATTAGATTCATGAGATGAATGGTTTTAATGTTTATTTGATGAATGTTTACTTTTAATTCATGTGATGAATGTATTGCATTGATCGTTAATTTTTCCGGCTCTTGTTTTTAGCATTGGAAATGTAAGACCATATGGTCATATTCTTTCAAGTGTTGTATGTTTATTTCCTTTCTAATAAGTCTATTATGTAACCCTATTTATAACTTGGAGGAGCTGATGCCGCGAAGGACTTATGACGGAGAAATTCCGTGAAGAACTCATCAACACTCCATGGAAAAAGATTTGAAGACCATGGATGCCTTGGATTTATTATACTAATTAGATTAGTATAGAAAAATAAGTGCCCGGTCAACGCAATTTGAAATGTATATGTTTTTGTAATTTCCAGCCCTGGAAACTGAGTTGCGTCGCGATGCAACCCTTAACGTGTCACGACGCGTAACATATGCGAGAACTACCTGAGGCTTATTCCTCGATCGCATCGCGATGCATGTCACTTCGTGTCGCGGCGCGACACAGACTTGATGCAATTCCAGTTTCTGGAATTGTGGGCATCGCGACGCCCGTACCTGGGTATATATGTATGTTATAAATTTTTATTAACATGTCATATAGTCTAGGGTGCCTACTCTTATATTTTCACATGCCATAACATGTAGACATGCATGATATTCTAGTCATAAAATATGATTTTATGTAATTTAAAAGTTAAATAAAATATGAGATGCATGCAAACAATTAATAAGATTAATTGGTTTAAAGGTTTAAAAATTGCGAATTTAAGTTTTAGAAACAAATGAACCTTATGAATACATTATTTACTTTGGTATATCGGATGGAAACCGGGACGTAAATTCCATAATCGATTCCAAATAGACGGTAATATGGTCTACACTCGGGATACAATACCAATTACCTTTGGAATAAATAATGTGTTTTTATCGATTAAATGGTTTAATGACATTTGGTTCGTTCGTTGAATTCTAAATTTTTAAACCTATTAGTGGACTAATAATTTAAGAGTTAAATTGATTAGATCACTATAGCAACTAGATTAAATTAGTTTAATTAAGTTAATTGGTTAGTGGAGACTAGTTAGGATTAGTGAATAAAATTTTAACTGTTAAAATTGGTTAGATCACTAAATCATCAACTAATATTAATAAGGTTATGACTTTAGCCTAGCATAATCTAAGATTCATAAGATACTAGTGAGATAGAAACCTTACACTTCAAAATAGTGAGTGGGAGAGGGGTATACCACAATATATCATGCGATCTCCATTGTTATCCAGAAATGTGATATTCAATAGGTGCCTCGAGACGGCTTTGCTTTCGTCCCCCTACGGATGATGTCCTTTTGGGTCAATATCATGTTTGGATTCCGAAAGGATAAGGACTCTAGATGTATCAGGTGGTTTGACCTATCCTACGGTGGCACTTCAATAGTTAAGTCCAAAGGTTCTGAAATAATGGGTCACACACACAATGGAATGATTAAGTTGTTAATTAAAGCTTCATTGATCAAAATAACGGTAGTTGATTAATATAGGAATAAGAGTTATTTCAGTATATTAATCAATTGAGAATGTCTCAATCTATCATACGAATACTTGACCTACCCTACGGCGGTACTTATTTGCGGGATGATAGATAACCATGGCATAGTAATTCTTTTAGGTTTCTAATTCATTATACATTGATCATGCATCATGTTTAATTTTATGCCTAAATGTTTAACAATTTTAATCTGCAATTATCTCAATTCTTAAACAACAAGAAATATTAACTGGGGATAATTATGTTAAATAGAAAAGTGACATGAATGCTATCTTGGTCTGTGGAGACCTTAAAGTTTTCCAAATGGAGGAATGTCCTCCTCAACCAGCACCAAATGCTGGCAGAGCTGCACGTAATGCCTATAATAATTGGATTAAAGCTGATGAAAAAGCCCATATCTATTTGATAGCATCCATGTCTGAGGTTCTTGCTGCACAGCATGAGCCTATGGCGACATCGTCAATGATTATGCAGTCATTATAGGACATGTTTGGGCAACCTTCAGACCGGCAACAACATGAGGCAATAGTCTCTATATTGACTACTAGAATGAAGTGTTGGTTTCTTTTAAGTCCCAAGTATCGAATCAAAAGTAAGAAAACACATGCGAATACATACGACGAAGTTGCGGAATACTTACATCGATCGGTTGAGCGTCGCGGAAGGCAAAAAAAATCAGATTGTGCCTCTTTGGACTGTCACGGCAGTTCACTGCCACTGCCCTCCAAGTTCGGCCATGGCTGCTCCTTCGTCAAGCTCCAAGCTTCATCGAACGATTCCCGGCTCATGGGTAGACTTCCCTATCACCTTCGCATGAATTCGTAGTGTACTAGCACTCCCGATTTTGCCACAAAATCGCGACTCTAAGCTTCCCACTGCTCACGGTTTTAAGAAAAACCAGTGAAGAAAATATTCAGCCCCTTGGGTGTGAATAGAGAGAGGAAGAAGGAGAAGAGAGATGTTTATTTGTTAGAAAAAATGGTAAATGATTTTCCTAAAATCATATACACAATTTTTGCCTCCAAAAAGTCAAGCAATTAAAGCAATAAATGCTTGCCAACCACACACATCACTTGCCATCAATCAGTGAATAGTGACTGGCGTCAATCACTCAAAGTGAAAGACATCTATCACTTGATTGACGAATAATGTGACGCTGGATACGACTAGCAATTTGACGCTCGATTTGAATTCCGTGCCGCACTCGAATTCGAAATGCGAATGAGCTCACAATAATCTCGGGTTCGCTAATTCCAAATTAACGAATTTTCCATTGCGACGTAATTAAATCTAATTTAATTAAATAATCATGCCAAGCATAATTACTATTCATGTCGCTAACGAATTAATTCTAAATTAATTCGTTCGCCCGAATTAAAATCTAATTTTAATTCCGCATCGAAATCTAATTTCGTTTAATATATCGAATATATTAATTTAATCGATTAATTCCAAATTAATCGTATCTCTCTTTAATTGATATTTTATCCCAGATAAAATATCTCCGTAATTAATCCCAGATTAATTTAGAGTGCGAGTCATACGTCATCGGTGAATCTTTGGGAAGCGACCCATGAGATCCCCGGATATATTGGCAGTAAATTCGGTCGTCGGACTATCCGAACACGTAAGTACCAAGTACTACGTTTTACCGATTTACAAGACAAGGTTGGCTTCTAGCAAAGCGCCATGCCAACCCAATTCTCTGGAAATATCCTTACAGGAATAAAGATATATATCAGGCATAGTATACGTGGTGTTGTGTATTTCTGTCCAGTATCGGATGATCACGTGCTATGCCTGGGGCTGGAATTGTGTCTGCCCCGTACGAAGCACATGTCGGATGTCTGGTGACTAGTCTCTATAATCGGATAAAATTGACCTTGTCATTTTATCCCGATAGCTGCATCATTTAAGGGAACCAGTCTCGTATCCTCCGTGACCATCATCTCCACTATGACTGGAGTGATACTTCCGTCTTGACATCACACCCAACACACTACGATTCTCAATATACCCAGCATTGGCGTACAAAGAACCTGTTAAAGCCCTGGACGACCGCAACCAAAGTATATTGATTGTCGCAAGTATTAGCGGTGCAAGTCTCAGGTTAAGACCAAATACACCTACCCTGATTTCGGACTTCCATAGACACATAGTCATACTACCAATGGAATTCTGAGGGGGTCTATCGAGAGTGAAGCTGTTTCCCGTACTATCGGTAAAGCACAACCTCCTATTACACTTGCATGAGTATCCTATACCCAAATATATGAGAATTATGTCGTTGTGCCCTCACAACGCGCACAAGTGTAATACTAGTCTTTTACGTATTTATCGATGTCCAATCTCGATAATACTATGGCTAGGGATATTTAATGATTTATCCTTCGTGGACTGATACTGTCTCATATCATTCTCAATCCAGGAACAAATTATAGGGACCTCCTATCATTTATACATCTAGGTGATCTAATCACAAATGATAAGAGTGCAATCTCCTTTGTCACATAGTTAATTTGTACAACAACACCATGATCTGTACAAATAGTGACGCTATGGGTCATAATTATCCAACATGAAGGAAGACACATCAGTTCGAGACCATATGTTAAGGATGATGTCTCATCTTAATATGGCTGAAACCCATGGTGTACGTATCATTGTGCAAAGCCAGGTGACAATGATCATGGAAACCCTTCTGAAGAGTTTTATGTAGTTTAAAAGCAATTGTTCTATGAATAAGTTCACTTTTATGTTGACTGAATTGCTAAATGAGCTTACTAATTACGAGTCCGTTATGAATGGTCCTCGTAGGTCCAATGCCGAGGTAAATGTTGTCGAATTTTCTAAATCTGCAAAGAAGAATAAGAAAGGAAATTGGAAGGCAAAGGCAAAGGCAAAACCAATTAAAAAGAAGAACAACAAAAGCTCTAAAGGAACCAGTGCCTAAGGAAAATGTTTCCATTGTGAACAACAGGGGCATTGGAAAAGGAATTGTCTGAAATACCTTACCGAGCTTAAAGAGAATAAGAATTCAGGTAATTACGATTTACTTGTCATTGAGTCTCTTTTGATGGAGGATGATAAATCCATATGGATTGTTGATTCTGGTGCCACTAACAATGTTTGTTATTCCTTGCACCTACTTGACTCATGGAGGGACCTTGTTGAAGGTAGCTTTACCATGAGAGTTGAGACAGGGGATGCTGTTTCAGCAAAAGCAGTGGGAGTTTCAAATTTAAATTTTAATAAGAGTTATTTATGTTTGAATGGTTTGCTATATATTCCTGGTTTTCACAGGAATTTTATGTCTGTAACAAAACTTATGGAATGTGGTTTTTCTATTTCATTTAATAATAAGTCAGTTATTATTAATAAAAATGGATTAAATATGCATGGGAAACTCTGAGAATAATCTATATGTATTAAGACCGTTAATACATGAATCACTGCTTAGTACTGAAATATTTAAGATTGAAAGATCTAAAACTAAATGGAAAAAGATTTCTCATGATGATAACTATTTATGGAACCTTAGACTTGGTCACATTAACCTTGACCGAATAGATAAACTAATTAAGAACGGAGTTTTAAATCAGTTAAGACTCGGTACTTTACCTGTCTGTGAATCATGTCTAGAAGGGAAAATGACTAAGAGAATTTTTATTGGAAAAGAGATAAGAGCCGAAGAAACACCTGAGCTAATACATTCGGACGTTTTCAGACCCATTCGGACGTTTTCAGACCGATGAATGTAAAATCCCGATGTGGTTATGAATACTTCGTCACTTTCATTGACGATTATACCAGATATGGGTATGTTTACCTAATGCAGCACAAGTCAGATACATTTGAAAAGTTTAAAGAGTATCGTGCTGAGGTTGACAACTAGTTCGGTAAAAGCATCAAAATTCTATGATCAGATCGTGGAAGAGAATACCTTGATAGAGATTTCGAGGAATTCTTAGTTGAGCATGGAATTGTTTCACAGCTCACAGCACCTGGAACACCACAACAAAATGGTGTTGCAGAAAGGAGAAATCGGACCCTACTAGACATGATGAGATTAATGTTTAGTTATAGCACTCTACCTAGTTCATTCTGGGGGTATGTATTGCAAACAGAAATATATATCGTGAATGTAGTTCCTTCTAAGTTTATTCCTAAGACTCCCTTAGAGTTGTGGAATGGTCGTAAAGCTAGTTTGTGACATTTTTGTATATAGGGGTGTCTGACACATGTGCTAAAGAACAAGACTACTAAATTGGAACCACGTTCACAAGCATGCCTATTTGTAGGCCATCCTAAGGAAACTAGGGTGGATTATTTTATAGTCCAGAAGATAATAAAGTATTTGTGTCGATAAATGCTATATTTCTTGAGGAGGACTATATGAGAGAGTTCAAACCTCGAAGTAAAGTGTTACTTGAGGAGTTACTTGCTGGAACGACTAGTACACCATTGTCAAATATTGACAAAGACATAACATATTCTACATCTGAAAGTCAGATGCAAGTTTATTACGATACCATACCACTTAGACGTAGTGGGAGGGTTGTAAGACAACCTGAACGCTATCTAGGAAATATAGAGGTGCAAGTTATTGCATCATGTGATGGTATAGATGATCCATTGACCTATCATAGTGCAATGGAATATACTGATAAAGAGGAATGGCTCAAAGCCATGAACCTCAAGATGGAGTCTGTGTATTCTAACTTAGTTTAGGAACTTGTAGACCAACCTGATGGAGTAAAACCCATAGGTTGCAAGTGGATCTATAAGAGAAAAAGAGGAATATATGGGAAAGTACAGATTTTCAAGGCTAGGCTAGTGGCAAAGGGTTATACCCAGAAGAAGTGAGTTGACTATGAAGAAACTTTCTCGCTAGTTTCCATGCTTAAATCTATCAGGATTCTTCTTTCCATTGCCGCATATTATGACTATGAGATTTGAAAATGGACGTCAAGACTACATTCTTGAATGTCAATCTTGATGAGAGTATCTATATAGTACAACCAGAGGGATTCATTACCCAAGGTCAAGAGCAAAAAGTTTACAAGTTGCAAAGGTCTTTCTATGGACTTAAGCAAACATCTAGATCTTGGAACATAAGGTTTGATACTATGATCAAGTCTTATAACTTTGAGCAGAACATTGATGAGGCTTATGTCTACAAGCGCATCATTGATGGTAAAGTGGTTTTCCTTGTGTTATACGTTGATGATATTTTACTCATTGCGAATGAGTAAAGATATTATCGGACATGAAAATCTGGCTAGCTAACCAATTCCAAATGAAAGATTTGGGAGAGGCAAGTTATGTACTTGGGATCCAGATCATTCGGGATCGCAAGAAATGACTGTTAGCAATGTCTCAAGCATCCTATGTCGAAGATTATTGTGCGATTTGGTATGCAGAATTCCAAGAAAGATAATTTACCTTTAAGGCATGTAATTCATTTTTCTAAGGAACAGTCTCCTAAGACACCTCAACGAGTTGAGGAGATGAGACATATATCATATGCTTCAACAGTTGGAAGTCTTATGTATGCTATGTTATGCACGAGACCGGACATCTATTTTACAGTGGGAGTAGTCAGTAGGTTTCAATCCAACCCAGAATTAGATCATTGGGTAGCCGTGAAACATATTCTCAAGTATCTTCGGAGAACGATAAATGATATGCTTGTATATACAAGTTAGGATATGATTCTGAGAGGTTATACTGACTCTGATTTTCAAACGGATGTCAATTATAGGAAATCAACATCTGGATCAATGTTCACCCTAGGTGGTGGGGCTATAGTATGGAGGAGCATAAGGCAATCTTGTATTTCAAACTCCACCATGGAGGCTGAATATGTAGCAGCTAAGGAAGCAGTCTGGCTTCGTAAGTTCTTGGAAGATCTGGAAGTTGTTACAGATATGGATAAATCGCTCACACTTTATTGTGATAATAGTGGTGCAATGGCGAATTCAAAAGAACCAAGAAGCCACAAGAAGGGTAAGCATATTGAGAGGAAATATCACCTCATCAGAGAGATAGTACAGATAGGAGATGTAGCTGTCACGTAGATTTCATCCGCAGACAACCTGGCTGATCCGTTTACAAAGACCTTATTGGCTAAAGTGTTTGAAGGTCACCTAAAGGGTTTAGGATTACATGTCATGTCCCATTTGCTCTAGTCCAAGTGGGAGATTGTTGGGATTTATGTCCTAGAGCTTCATATATTGTAAACGAAATTGATTATTGTATTAATAATAAATGTATTTTTCTTTTTATCAAAGTTGTTTGATTTCTATCGCATATTGTCCAATTATCTTGTTTACCTTGATTACTCTTGTACCTTTAGACTTAGTGTATGTTTGATGTACAAGAGGATCTAAGTCTGGAATTAGTAATCTAAATAGTCCATATAGAGCAAACAAAGAGGGTACTTTGTTTGCGGTTTATCTATAGCTACGGTCCATTCCATACTTGTATAACGACCTTGATCTGGGATCATTCATGTAGTGACATGGGAATGGAGGCACCTTGTATGATGAGATCATATAAGACTGGCTCAGAGAAATACAAATTTTTTTTAATATTTGTTAACCGAAGAAATTCATTTTAACTAATAAATGGTCATATATGGATTCGATATTAATCCTGAGTGTACTACGAACTTCTGCATGACAGGCTATGTCCTTTGATTTACTATGGTGAGGTTGGTGTTGCATTACTTGCCAATAACTACGTATTTTAGAGATATGGTTTGGTGTGTAGCTGGGAACATTTTACATAGATATGGAATTCACTCCTTCTTACGAGAAGTAGATGAATATCTCTTTTAAGAGTTGATTCGGGACTTGAACAATTTGAGTGCTAAACTTTTCTATTACGAATAGAAAATTTTATATTCATAATTGTTATGAATTAATTGTTCATTATAGAATCAATGATGCTTAAGAGACAAAATATTTAGAGGGGTTTAACGAACTTTTGACCCGACTCTATTTATGAGATATTCGTGAAGGGCTATATCCATATATAATGACTATATCGATGGACACCGAAGTTGTTCGGTTTATTTTATCCATCTACAATAACGGGAGTTCAACTTCTAGTTTTTAGTGGAATAATGCGGATTTAATAATTCGTAATATTTGATTAAAGAGTTTAATTAATATTTCCGAATTATTGGAGCTCGGAACCGTGCTAGCTCGATTAACTGTAGCAAACCTAATATAATTAGATTGTCTAATAAAATGCTCACATTATATTTATATATTATTAATTAGATTAATAATATTTATTGTCACAAAAGAAAACTATGTTAAATTAGTTTAATTAAATATTTTCTAGAATTCTTTGATTATGAGATAATCAAATCTTGATTATGAGATAATCAAGTTAGTAATAATTATGAGATAATTACTACAACATAATTAAAGGTAATTTAATCATTATTAAGATAGTTATTTTTATTTACCTTGGAGACAAAACCATATGGCTTGCCATGCTCTTAAACTTATTATGTCTATTAGGTGGCATGTATACACCTAATAGTTTTGTCATTAGCTAATCCTTTTTTTATGCTTTGGTATGGCCTCCACATTTATGTGTTTTCCATTGAAAGAAAGCATTAGATGCTTAATGACAATGTTAGTTGGCTTGTGTAAAAGAATATAATCTCTACCATTTCTCTCACTTCTAAGGTTAACATTTTTACATTCATTGACACAAGTGCAAAGGAGAGAAAATAGATAGAGTTCAAGCATTCACAAGTGTTGTGAGAGTGTTTGAAATTCCAAAAGCCAATCACCATTGTGACATCTTTATTCTCTAAATTGTTTAGAGTTTAATCTTTGTGAGTGAAGCCCACACTTCGGTTTGTTGGTTTTGATTCATAGTTCGGAAGATCGAGTGTTTGATCCAAGTGTTGGACATCAAAGGATTGATTTTGGCTATTACAACAAAGGAACAAGGCAAAGAAAAATTTAAATATCCACACCGGAGCTGGTGCCTACACAAGCAACTTCCACCGCACTAAGGAAAGTCGTTTCCTACAATTGGCATCGAGAGCTTAAGGTTGAAAAGTTTTCTTAAACTTTCTCATTTTAGTTTTAATAATTTATATGAGATATAGATTATTGAAATGCATGTTGTGATGAGTATGCACAATTAGATTAATGAGATGAATGGTTTTAATGTTAATGTGATGAATGTATTACATTGATCGTTAATTTTTCCGGCTCTTGTTTTTAGCATTGGAAATGTAAGACCATAAGGTCATATTCTTTCATGTGTTGTAAATTTATTTCCTTTGTAATAAGTCCATTATGTAACCCTATTTGTAACTTGGAGGAGTCGATACCGCGAAAGACTTATGACGGATAAATTCCGTGAAGAACTCATCAACACTCCATGGAACAAGATTTGAAGACCATGGATGCCTTGGATTTATTGTACTAATTAGATTAATATAGAAAAATAAGAGCCCGATCAACGCAATTTGAAATGTGTATGTTTTTGTAATTTCCAGCCCTGGAAACTGGGTTGCGTCGCGACGCAACCCTTAACGTGTCGCGATGCGCAACGCATGCGAGAACTACTTGAGGCTTTTGCCTCAATCGCGTCGCGACATATGTCACTTCATGTCGCGACGCGACACAGACCAGATCCAATTCCAGTTTCTTTAATTGTTGGCGTCGCGACGCCCGTATCTGGTATATATGTATGTTTTAAATTGTTTATTAACATGTAATATAGTCTAGGGTGCCTAGTCTTGTATTTTCACATGCCATAACATGTAGATATGCATGATATTCTAGTCATAAAATATGATTTTATGTAATTTAAAAGTTAAATAAGAATATGAGATGGATGCAAACAGATTAATAAGATTAATTGGTTTAAAGTTTTAAAAATTATGAATTCAAGTTTTAGAAACAAATGGACCTTATGAATACATTATTTACTTTAGTATATTGGATGGAAACCGAGACGAAAATTCCATAGTCGATTCCCAATGGACGGTAATATGGTCTGCACTCGGGATACAATACCAAGTACCTTTGGAATAAATAATGTGTTTTTTATCGATTAAATGGTTTAATGACATTTGGTTCGTTCGTTGAATTCTAAATTTTAAAACCTATTAGTGGACTAATAATTTAAGAGTTAAATTGATTAGATCACTATAGCAACTAGATTAAATTAGTTTAATTAAGTTAATTGGTTAGTAGAGACTAGTTAGGATTAGTGAATAAAATTTTAAGAGTTAAAATGGATTAGTGAAGGGCTATATCCATATGTAATGACTATATCGATGGACACCGAATTTTTTCGGTTTATTTTGTCCATCTACAATAACGAGAGTTCAACTTCTAGTTTTTAGTGGAATAATACGGAGTTAATAATCCTTTTTTATTAACTAATCCTTTTTTATACTTTGGTATGGCCTCCACATTTATGTGTTTGCCATTGAAAGAAAGCATTAGATGCTTAATGAAAAGGTTAGTTTGCTTGTGTAAGAGAATATAATCTCTATCATTTCTCTCACTTCTAAGGTTAACATTTTTGCATTCATTCACATAAGTGCAAAGGAGAGAAAATAGAGAGAGTTCAAGCATTCACAAGTGTTGTGAGAGTGTTTGAAATTCCAAAAGCCAAACACCATTGTGACATCTTTATTCTCTAAATTGTTTAGAGTTTAATCTTTGTGAGTGAAGCCCACACTTCGGTTTGTTGGTTTCGTGTCATAGTTCGGAAGATTGAGTGGTTGATCCAAGCGTTGGACATCAAATGATTGATTTCAGCCACTACAACAAAGGAAGAAATAAAGAAAATTCTAAAGATCTATACCGGAGCTGGTGTCCACACAAGAAATTTCCGCCGCGCTAAGGAAAGTCGTTTCCTACAGGTATAACCAGATTTATATCTCCGAGGATGACGTTCATAAAACGGCTTTGAGATGCCCAGGGTCTTTGGGATGTTATGAGTGTGTAGTGATGTCATTCGGTCTAAAAAGTGATGGGGCCACTTACCAACGAGATATGAACTTAATCTTTCATGACATGATTAATAATTTTATGGAAGTTTATGTGGACGATATAGTGGCTAAGTCTATGGCCATAGAAGAACATTTTAACCACTTAAGAATGATTTTTGAGCGGATAAGGAAGTTCAAACTAAAATTAAACCCTGCCAGGTGCGCTTTCGGATTTAGCGCCGGAAATTTTCTAGGTTTTCTAGTCCATCGAAGGGGAATCGAAATCGATGAAAATAAATCTTGAGCAATTATAGAGGCCAGATCCCCTAAGAACACGAAAGAATTGTAAAGGTTTCTAGGGCAAATTAATTTTTTTAAGGAGATTCATTTCTAATTGTGCAGGTAAAATTAAAGCATTCTCATCTTTATTAAGGCTAAAAGAAAAGGATGATTTCGTCTGGACAGAAGAGCATCAAAGAGTCTTCGAGAGCCTAAGAAACTATTTAGCGAAGTCGCCGGTAATGGTGCCTCATGTGCCAGGACAGCCGATGAAGCTGTACATATATGTCGAGGAACGGTCTATAGCTGGAATGATCACGCAGGATGATAACATGGGCGTAGAAAGAGCCATTTATTATGTCATCATATATTTTTTGAAATATGAATGTAATTATTCTCCAATGGAGAAATTATGTTTGGCTTTGTATTTTATATGCATTAAATTACGAGCCTATATTAGGCTAACTACCGTGTATCTAGTTACAAAGATCAAAATAGTAAAATACATGTTCTTTCACCCAATTTTTCATCAAAGGGTAGGTTTTGGTCTCTTTCATTATCGGAATTCAAAATATGACATGAACCTCGAAAGGCCATAAAAAACCAAGTCCTTACTGATTTTTTAGCTGATCACCATTGTTTAAGCATAACTAAAGAAATTGAAATGGAAATATGTGAATATGACTTAAAATCATGGACGATGTACTTTGACGGGTCTAGCACGTCAAGGGGGTAGGAATAAGGATCGTACTTGTCAGTCTTTTAGGAGAAATATTTCTTTTTATTGTCACGTTGGACGAATATTGTACCAACAATCAGGCCGAATACGAGACTTTAATATTTGGATTAGAAATACTCCTTGATATGGGAGTAAAAATATGTCTATTAAGGGGGATTCACAACTAGTGGTCCAACATGTGATGGGTGCCTTTAGATGCCAGAGTTTCGGGAGATGAGGTTTGAGCCGATGCGGCCATATCTGACGATTGCTCGATCCTGGAAACCTACACAAGGAAACATAACAGACAGTTAAAAAGAAAGAGAGATAGAAGAGAGAGGGGAAAGGCGTACCTTAGCTCGTCTGTGCAATATAAGCTCATCTGAATCAGAACCATGAGCGGATGAAGTGTGCTTCCTTTTGGTAGGGGGTTTAGAACTTGCCTTTTTCGGCCCAGCTTTTTCAGAGGTTTAAGAGGAAAAGGCGATGCTGGAAAAGACAGAGGAGGGCGACAATGAGAAAAGCTTTTCACGGCTAGCTGGCCAAAAAGGCTCGAAGAAAGGGTGAGCGGATGTACAAGGGGAGAAGGAATCACAAGAAAAAGAAGATAACAAAGTCCTCATCTCAGACAAGTATTGGTCAATGTCTGAGGGCGAAAGAACTTTGAAATGCTCTGCTGGAGTAGAGCGAGAGCAGATTAATGGAAGAGGCCATCATTGGATAAAGTTGAATTGACGAGCGATGAAGTTGGGAGAATACACTTCCACCGCAGCCTTGCTATTAGCCCCGGTCAAGATATCGTGAATCAGATCGCGGGAACATAAAAATTTTCGACAGATCTGATTAATAGATTCATCTCCATCTGACTGTGGAAGCTCATGAACGAATGAACGGCTGTCGCCCGATGAAAAAGGAAAATAAGAAGGGACGAAAGAAATTATGTAAAAATAATCGAAAATGGTACGAGGAATGAGAGGGGTTGGCCCTAATTGGGCAAACAGAAGACCAACATTTGAAAAGGAATGATTTGACTCAATAGAGCCAAAAATAGGGAAATAGGCCATGAGCCACAGTTGCACGAGCCAAAAATGGCCAGAAGCAATGAGCGACGAGCCGGACTGTAGCTATTTTTGAAGAACGGCCAGATCTCGATAAACGGTAGATAAAAGGACAAAAGATAGATCCATAGGACAACCATTGATAATGTCCGAATAGACGGGGAGATAACCCGCCATAGATTTCTGACTAGGCACACAAATGATATATTAGCAAAACCAATAATGAATGAATGCGGTACGCTCCAATACCGTGACTGGACCGGTCGACTCGGAGAATGAACGAAATAAGGAAGAATAAGAAGAGAAAGATGAAGTGTCCATTTGAGGATGAGGAAAACATAATTTGGTACGGGCGGAGATAGTCGCGCCCAAATGAGCCAACCCAGTCAAGGCACCAATATCATGTAATGTGATGGTCAAAGGACCGGAAGGAAAAAGAAAGACCTTATAATCAGAAGACCAAAAAATAGTGATATAGGGAAGAGGTTTCGGTCGAAAGAAGGCAATACAAGGGAAAGTTCTATGAGAGAGAGAATATTAGTGTCTTCGAAGAAAATACGGGTATCTGCACACGACATCATGCGATGAAACCATGTCTCAAATGAAGAATCGGATTTGGGCCATGTACGAATGAGTTTAGACTGATTCAAGGATGAAATATTCAGAGGCTCTGGAAGGGGCATGTTAGAAATAGAAGGAAATACCTACGCCAATGAGGCTGTGGCAATGGCTTCGTCATCAATAAAAATGGGTCCAAGAGAGATGATGATTGGGTGTGATGTCAAGATGGAAGTATCACTTCAGTCATATGAAGATGATGATCACGCAGAGATACAGAACTAGTACTCTTAAATGCTGCAGCTATCGAGATAGTATGACTAGGTCATGATTATCCGATTACAGAGACTAGTTGCTTGTGATCCGATATATGTTTCGTACGGGGTAGACACAATTCCAGCCCTAGGCCAAGCATGTGACATCAGATACTGGATCATAATACGCAATACATTGTATACTATGCCTGATAAAGATTATATATTCCTCGTTGAATATTTCTGGAGAATTGGGTAGGCACGATGCTTTGCTAGAAGCCAACCATGTCTTGTAAATCGGTAAGAATGTGGTATCGGGTACGCACGTGTTCGGATAGTCCGATGACCATATTTACTGCCAACATATCCAGGGATCTCTTGGGTCGCATCCCAAAGATTCACCGATTATATTTGACTCGAACAGAATTAATCTGGGATTAATTACGAAAAGAATTAATCTGGGATTAATTATGAGAGAGAAAATTAATCTGGGATTAATTGCGGCAAGAATTAATCTGTGATTAATTCGTCGAGAAGAGAAAACGCGATTAATTTGGAATTAATCGGCAAAGTAAATTTAATAGTTAAATTGGATTTTACTATTTAATTTATATAATTGGGCTAAAATAATATATTGGATATATTAATTGAAATTGGATTTCAATACGGAATTAAAATTGGATTTTAATTCAAGCGAACGAATTAATTTAGAATTAATTCGTAAGTGACTTTCGTAATAATTTTGCTAGGCATTATTATTTAATTAAATTGGATTTAATTATGTCGCGACGAAAAATTCATTTAGTTAGATTAAACGAACCCGGGCCCAAAGTGTGTTGTACAAGCCAACTCAAATTTGGAATTTAAAAGTGGTGGGACCCACATTACTTACATCATTTATCACTATTCATGATGGGTGTAGTTGGCTAATTAATGTTGGACTTTAAAACACAACACACCAACCAACTTTTGTAACTACTATTCATTTTCTCTCTTTCCTCAAAATTTCACCATGGCCGAATTCTTCACTCTTGGAGGGGAACAATTTTGCTTCAATTTTTTTGACAAAGCTAGCACTTTAAAGAGTCAAACAAGGTGATAAAGAAACTCACCCAAGAGTTTGGAACTCAACACAAAGGCTTGGAGCATCTACAACAAACAAAAGTTTTGAACTTCTCATCCAAATCAATGTAAGTGTTCCACAACTTATTTTTGATTTTATTCACACTAGAATCATGTTTAGGATCCTTGGCATGTGTACACTAACAATGGTATCCGAGCCACCTAAACTTGATTTTAAATTTTAGGGTTTTTAACTTTAATTTGGGTTTTTTTTGCTTGGAGCTTGATTTTTCCAAATTGATAGTTTGGTTATGATTAGATGATGATAAATTAGATTTGTGCATCATTGGATTTGAGAAAATTGATTGGATCAAAATTTTCCCAAATTCCTTATTGTGGCCGAATGTATACCCTATAATGCTCATAGTGTTTTTTTTTTTGAAAATTAGACAATTGGATATGTTTAAAGCATGAAATAAATCTTGTATGTTGATTTAATTGGATTGAAATCAAATTGAGTGTTATTTTATGCAAATGCCGTGAGATTAAGCATGTTGGAATGGATTGATTTTGCCTCAATTTTGTGTTGGACATGAATTTGAGAATTAAAGTATGATTAATTTGATTAATTGATGTTTTGGAAATATTAAATTAATCAATTAATTATGGTAATTACACTTTAATTAAATTAATGTGATATTTGAAATATTATGTTAATAATAAATTAGTCTTTAAATTGGATTGGGCTAATTTGTTGTATTTGAGCTTAATGGGCTTGGTTGGGCCAAGCATGGTTTTGGACAATTGGATTGGATCCAAATTGGGCCTAAAACCATTTCCATAAAGTCCAAATATGACTTTTAGGCCTTTAAATAATTTAATTGGGCCTAATGGGCCTAAATTGATTTTTGGCAAAATGGTGATTCCTTATTGGGCCTTGGCTATTGGATTGGATCCATAATTGCCAAAGCTCATGCCTAAAGAATTAATTGAAAGCCCATTGGACTTTAATTAAATTAGCATTTGATGCTAATTGGTTCTTTGAGACCTAATTGGATTGGATTTGGAATCCAAGTCTTTAAGGTACAAAAATAATGTAATTATTTAATTTGGAATTAAATTCGAATTAGTATTGAATACAAATTAAATTGGATTTAAAATTATAGTTCAATATAATTCAAGAATACGTACTTTGAGTATTTATTCTTAAATGAGTTGAACTCGAGAAAATCAAATCGTTGTATGAACATTGGATGGTCATTAATTTAAAGATTAATTAATTGGATTAGATTGATTGAATAACATGCTTTGTGTGAATACTTGGATGTATTTGTATGAATAATGTATATCATATGGATATTAGAAGGGTTGGGGCAATTTTGGAAATTATTGTAATAAATTTGGAATTTATTAAATTGGACATGCGTGTCCAGCCTATTATCTCTTACTCTTTGTATTTCTCTTCTCACCAATTCCCCTCAATGTAAATGAGGTTTCTATAATATATTATGTAATTGGGTAGAAGTATGTAAAGTGCTAGTGGGAGAGAGGAAATGGAAAGATTTGTTCTACGAAATTTTTTTTATATATTCATCCGCATATCATTATTATTTTAATCGCACCTTATTATGCTTTTAGAATGCATGTTTAAGGGTGTATGATGAGACCTAATCAAAGATAATAAATTCGTTGTCAATTTACGCGAAAACCCTCACTTTAATATTAAGTGATTTCCTATATACTCGCGGATGTGTTTGAACCACGAAAGCTTTGTTATATATCGCATGTCTTGGGCAGTTGTGACTTGTTGGCCAAAGTCAAGGCCACTTCTGTACATCGACGTGGATTACGAAGCTTTCCCATTATCAATGGGTCGAGCTTAACTGGAATAATTAAGCTTGTTGAGCCAAAGCCAATGCTTAGTTGATTCAGAGGAAAAGGTTAGGAAATATATATTGGATATATATCTTGGACTTGGAGGTCCACCTATCGGATCTAGGAATTGGATGAGATATAATTGATCTTAGAGATCTACCTAGTTAAGTTTCATACAGCTTGTTGGCCAAAGTCAAGGTTGTGTGTTATTTAACGGGATCCTAACCCACTAGGAAATTGGGTTTCCCGAGTACTCCATAGAGGGTTAGAGGCTTGCATAAAATAGTGGGAGGCCAGTATTAAATTTATAATTTCGTTTAATACTTGCTAATACACGCTCTTTTATTTTATTTATCGTTGTTATAAATTTATTAGTTGGACTAATATTGATTATTGCTTTCTTTGAATAGTTGGACTGTATTCAAATTACTCCATTTGTACTTGGTTATATAGTGGGACTATAGTAATCATTTCATTTGAGTGTACCCGAAATCGTTGATTGGATAGTTGGACTATTGCAATCAAGATGGCTGGAAAGATTAGCGTTAGGGACATCGTCATGGGCGATAATATCTTTAACGACTCAAATTTTCCAGATTGGGAGATGAACCTCAGGATAGTCCTGGGAGCTGAGAAGTTACTCTATGTCATAGGGAAACCTCTTGGGCCTGAGCCCGGAGTTGAGCAAATAGTAGAGCATGAGCTTTGGAAGTTTCATCGTGGTGATAACTTTAGTGCTCAATCTGTCATGCTTGCCACAATGACTCCTCAGTTTCATTGTCAGAATAAAGGATTGGATCCTTATAGTATGATGTTAAAATTGAAGGATCTTCACATATCTAACCTTAGATCTCAGAAGTATGAATTGCAAAAGAAGCTCTTTCACTCGCCTATGTCAAATGGTACATCTGTCGAGCACCATGTGTCGCAGATGATTGCTGACATCGAACAGCTAGGTCAGCTGGGCATAACCTTCGAGGCCGAGACTTCCATAGATTTGATCTTACAGTCTCTGCCCGACTGCTGGGGCGGATTCATCATGAACCATAATATGATGACCCAAGAGAAAACTCTTGGAGAGTTAATGGCAATGCTGAAAGAAGTAGAGCCAGAGCTTCTGAAGGGCAAGAAGCGGGAGGCGCACCTTACTTCGACATCCCAGAAGACCAAGGCTTGGTCGAAGGCTTCTGGGGGTGTGAAGAAAAGGAAGAAAAAGGGCAGGGCCAAATCATCAATGTCTTCTGGGAAGACTAAGGACATTGTAAGGGTTGGTTCTCCGAGTGCCAATCCAGATCGTATTTATGTCTGATTCATTAATACAAGAGGTTCAATTTTCCATAATATTACTAATTTTACTGGTAGCACCCTTGTTTTTTATACACTTATTCAATCTAATCTGATTACGATTAGATCGAAACTGAATCTGGTTCAGTGATACGTGTATATTAGACAAAGACCCTAGGATTTATAGTATAGTGTGCAGTTACAACGTAGTTTTTAATTGACATTAGGAAGCGCACTATTAGTTGTATATCCTTAAATAAAGTTCATGGTCATGATTTGCTAACACGGGTCGGTTAGTAAAATCTGCTAAGACCATTACATATCGTATATCGTGACTTGGTCCGATGGTTTATCCCAGTGAACCATGAGTCTTGGGAGACTCGTATAGACATGTAGGTGTTTATTTGATAAGACACTGAACGACTCACTGAAGTTTTTCTAATAGATGGTACACAAACGTCAATAGGAACCTTCTCGAGTTGAGCGAGCATAGTGGTCATTCGATTTGAGATACCACCGTGGATATATGAGATATCTTCCACACTTTGATGGCTGTTACGTCAATGATCTAGCCATGATCAGACCTCCGCATGTTCGTTGGGTGTGGACTGATGCTCATGATATCATGTGCATATCAAGATAGGATCTGTCAGTCCTGTGTATAGGGCATAGGCATCCTCACGTGTTTACGATCTAGTAAATCCATGGCCATGGTATAACGTCAAAAACTAGTTCCGAGTGTTATTTAGATATCATAAATTGAAAGTCGATTGTATTATACCGAACAGATTTGACGTTCTCATCTATATCCCAGGTATAATATGGATGGCCTGTGACGAAGGGATTATACATATGTTATGACCTCGACTTGCATAGTTTAGCGAGATTATCTGTGGTCGTCATAATCCATGAGTGGGTGGATTATGGATACGAAATTAGATTTCGTGACGGATAGACTTAAACTTAGAGAGTCGCACAATATGAAGCGTACTCGTTGAGCACTTGGGCAACTCGATATGAATAATACAAATTATTCATAATACTTCATCGGATTAAATTAGTTAATTCGAATCGTTTAATTGGTAAACGAATTTTCACATGTCGGGGGTAATTTTGGTCGTTCTAATATGTATTTGTATTTGGTATATAATTAGATTAGATACATATTATTTGGTAAATTAGTTGATGACACATGTAAATTAAATAATAATTGTTTGACTTTTATTATTTGATTTAAATGTGTAATAGTTGCACTTTTATTTAAAGTATATTAAAAGTAATATGTGATAAATATTGTGCCATGTGTCATGATTATTTACCAAGCGTTTTATTTTTAATTAAAATTGAAAAGAAATTGTTTTTCTTTCTTTGATTTGGTATTTGACCAAATTAAAATAAAATGACCAAATACCCCCCCCCCCCCCCCATCTTTCACGCCATTTTGAATATAAAAGGGGAAGAAATTATTTCTCTCTCTTGTTGTTCAATCCATGGCTGCCGAAACCTTCTAACAAAATGGGTTTTTGATTTTGCTTGATGATTCAAGCATATAAGTGAAGAAAATCAAGAAAATGGCTTATGGAATTTTGGAGTTTCAAAAGGTAATCTTCAAATCCCTAAAGCTTGAAATTTGTTTCTTGTTTCTTGATTTCTTAGAATTGTTCTAGGGATTCTTAGCTTATAATATTTGGGGCTTTTGGTTGTTGATGGATGAATGGAAGTGGTTGAGGCATGTGTGAAGTAGATTAAGGAACTAATTAGTGTAATTTATTTCCAATTTGTTCAAATTGTTGTTGGACAATTTAGTTGTCATTCTAGAGTTATTGATCCACTCTAAATAGCCTAGAATTTTTCTTGGGTTGTTCATATGTGGTGGGACTCAATTGGTGTTGGATTAATTAGATTGATCTTTGTGAATTTTGGATTAAAGCATGAAAACATTTGGCAAATTTGGTCACTGTTTCAGACCTGGAAAATTTCCTGTTTTTGTGATGAAAATGTTGTCTTTTAAATGTTTTGGATGTAATTTGGGTGTTGGCATAATTGCCGGAAAGTGTTTCCAACTTGAAATAAGTGAAAACGGTCAAAAACGGCTTTACCAGGTGGATTTTGAGCCAACCAGGTGACGGCTATCCCAACAGTGAGCCTGTCATTGTTTGGGCAGCCCATGAACTGCCCCGACACCATTGGAGCTGACCTGGACCGTTTCCATTAGTGTCGGGTAGTTGGTTTGGTCAAAAATGTGTTTTAGGCAATTTTGCGGAAAAATGATTTTCGTAAAAGTTTCGTGCGTTTTCAACTTGTTTATGTAAATATTTGATATTGAATAAATAGGTTTAGGTGAAATATGAATAAATTATTCATATTAGATATTGAATAATTTATTTGGTATTTTGAAAAAGTTTAAAATACGATTTCGCCCGAACCCGCGCTTCCGCTACGTCTCATCACCCAAAAGCCCAAAAAATTATATCAGAGCGGGTCTGATGCTTCATCCATTACATTACTCATGCTTGATATTTGATATTTAATACAATTTTAATGTTCGTACATGTTTGTAATCTAGATATGTTTCTTTACTTTTCGGTTTTACATTAGCGGAAAATATAACGAAAATTTAATAGTTAAATTATGTTATGTTTTCTAAAGTAGAATTGAAATGTTTAGAAAATGATTTAGATTAAAATTCTGCATTTGATGTAGATTATAGCTTCCATAAGGAAAATCCCTGCTTTTAAATATGGCTGTAAAGTAACGTGTATTAGATACATGTTTCTTGGTCTGTCTTGTCAATACGGTTTATGGGTATTTTCTATAAGTGCATCCGAGATCGTGCCAAAGCTGTGAGGGTGTAGTTATAGGATTATTATCCATACCGGTTGTATATTGATACTGGATAAATTCAAGTGAAAGTGGAAATCCTGAACGTGCCAAAGTTGTCATGACTACACTGGTAGCTTGAGTATGTCATTGACAAGTGTAGCCTTGATACGCCTCCCTGTGAATGTGCCAAAGCTGTCACAGCGAGAAACGGTCATGATCGAAACCAGGAGTCACTGGTAAGTGATTGACAAAGTGTTGTCTACCTAATGAATATACGTAGGCGAGAACGTGCCAAAGCTGTGAGTCGAAATATATTCATGGGATCCTACTCACTATGGAATTTGATTTAATTATCGAATTCATGTTGTCCGTTGGGGATTACGGTATTACGTAAAGTAGTGGGAGACACTGCTGAATTTAAAATCCATAACTTAACAGTGCGTAATATTTTGGAATTTACTGCTTTTGTTTTCCTTACATTCTATATTGTTTATAGATTTATACTTCTAATCCACTGCATGTATATTACTTGAATATATAGGTTTTTTGTCTTTACTTATGGTTGTGTAGTTCTAGAATAGGTT